>JAQIXN010000121.1:0-65036 GCA_034698145.1 Proisotoma minuta
TACTTGTGCATTTTCAGCAATTTGTTGTTGTGTATTGTGCATGGGTACCCTGTATTCACCTTTTGTGCTCACTGTAGATTGACATGAATCCTCACGATAACAGGTTTTTCAGTGGCAGCTAAAACATTTTTTTTGGCTAGATCAGAATTTAAGAAAAAATATTTTCTGTCCACTACTTTGGGTTGTATCACGTACGCTTCAAGGTTATCAACAAAAATACGCATATTCATATCAAAGCACATGCTTTAAATATATTCTTTGCATAGGTTGATGAGGAAAATATCTGCATGTGTATTTAGTATCTTTCATTTAGTAGGTCTGAACTGTTATTATTTAGATTATATGACAATAAGTTTAGATGCATATTGAAAGTAATATAATTTAGAAGGTAACTTGAACTTGGCATGCATTTGAAAAATTCGTTTTCATTGTACACATTTGTATTCATGTATTTTACAGATACAATTTTATTGTACTAGTAAAACTATTTATATTTTAAAGTGGTTTTAAATAAAACAATAATAAAATCGTCCTTCAATTGGTAATTTAAATTAAACATAAAAACCAAAAGTTGGATTGTATTTCAGTAAAATACTACCGATAGCTTTCGAAGTGATAGCAATGGAAATCTCGCAAGAAACTAAGCCATACGGGATAACTTTAATAATTCTTGCATTAGTGACTGTTATATATTTCTATTGTGGGAAGAATAGAAGAATCAAAAAATATGTAGACAAAATCCCAGGACCGCTTTCACTTCCCATCATAGGCTCTGGATTTTGGTTTGTTCGTCCAACTTATGGTAAAGTTTGATACCATCTTATTATATGATTTTATGGTGGTTTATTTTATTTTTTTAGAAATACCCCCATTGTTCCTTTCGTGGTTCAAGAGCTATGGGTCAATATTTAGATTTTGGAATGGAAATCAGGCAAATGTAGTATTGGCTGGAGTTCCAGAAATTGAAGTAAAGGATGAACAAAATATAATAAATTACAAATAGATATTACATGAATTATATGAATTGTTTATTTAGAAAATTTTGGCTTCAAATGTTCATCTTGAAAAATCAACCGATTATTCAGTCCTTCACAAATGGTTAGGAAATGGACTCTTGACGGCTGCACGTAAGACATTTAATACTCTAAAATATTTTCACCATATTAAAAAAAATAATTTAGCTGCACGATGGCATCCTCGGAGAAAGCAATTGACACCTGCATTTCATTTCAAGATTTTAGAAGAGTTTGTTCCCATTTTTAATGAACAAGGAAATATCTTTGTAGAGCTTCTTCGGGAAAAGGAATCCAATACCGACAGATTCTTTGACATTGCGCCTTACGTAACAAACTGCACCTTGGATATCATTTGCGGTAAGTAGGACCAAATATATCTATTTTTGCCATTTATTCATAATTTACTCTATTAATTCAGAGACTGCGATGGGAATTCAATTGAATGCTCAAATTTCTGAAACACAATTGCCTTATGTTCGAAGCGTTTACGGGTAATAATTTAGTAATCACAACCAAATATTTGCTTATACAATAGTATGCAATTTAAAATGTAGAATATCAATAATAGGTATACCAAAATCCTGTTACTGCGTTTTATGAGACCGTGGTTAAAGGTTGACTTTATTTGGAATATTTTGGGTTATGGAAAGTCAGAAAAATTCCATATAAAAGAACTTCAAAGTTTCACCGAAAATGTATGGACCAACATAATCAACTTGTTTATAAAATCATATAATAATGTACATTACAGGTGATCCAGAATCGGAAAGTTGAGAGAAATAATGCAAAACTTACTGAATCTCCAACAGAAGACAAGAAAAGTAAATTCTACATATAAAAATGTTTTCCAATTACTTTATATTATTGTTATGAAACTAGAACGAAAAGCTTTTCTGGACTTGCTGTTGGATCTTTGTGAAGGAGAAAATCCTTTGACAGACGTTCAACTTCTAGAGGAAACTGCAACATTTATGTTTGAAGTTGGTATACATTTCATTAGTTTCACGAATTGCAAAAATAGATATGATATTTAAAAGTTGAATCTTATAAAGGGCCACGACACAACAGCGGCCAATTTAAATTGGACAATTTTTCTACTGGCATTGAATCCAGAATATCAGAAACGCATACAAGGAGAGTTGGATGCAATATTAGAAGGGGACCTCGAAAGAGAGATTACATCCTCGGATGTTGCTAAAATGAAAACATTAGGTAAAAGAGTGCTGACATAACAAGTCATAACTTTGATCATTTGTTATCAAGCAGAATGCTGTGTAAAGGAGGCTCTTCGACTGTTTCCAAGCGTAGCTTTCTTTGTTCGTCATCTCCGGGAAGATTTTGACCTGGGTAAAATGAAAATGAAGATATAATCCTATCATTGAGATATTCTATATACCCAATTATTTTTAGGAAACAACCTGTTACTTCCTAAAGGAATAAATTGTTGGGTTGGACCCCTTTTAGTTCACCGTGACCCAACAATTTATTCAAATCCAGAAGAATTTAAGCCCGAAAGATTTCTGTCTGTAAATGCTGCTGAACGAAGCCCGTTTTCTTATATTCCTTTCTCTGCTGGTAACAGGAATTGTATTGGGCAAAAGTTTGCATTGTTGGAGGATAAAATTGTATTAGCTAAATTACTACTAAATTTCGACTTTGTGGCTAAAGCAAAATCTCAAGATGAAGTGAAAATGCTACCTGATATTATTCTGCGTCCATACCCAGGAGTTGAGGTCAAAGTTTTTAGTCGCAACAAATAATTAATATAAATATGTATGTATATAATTTCAAAGCGTTTAATAATAAAGTCCATCCATTCATTTTATTAGCATTTCAACTTCTTCCTTTAGAACATGAGACCACGGGCCAACCAACAAACTCGCAACGAGGAGCGTCAAGCCATCTTTGTATATGGAGCCAATATTCCAGTTTCCCTAAAGTTGAATCAGATGGAGATACTGCCTTATCAACCGGGAAATATCCAAAAATGTTTGGAAATTTTGTATTTGAAACATTTTCCATATGCAAAAATTAAATTAGCATAGTTGCTTTGAGTTCTTGCAAAGTGCTTCGAGTTACCCCAGAACTGGAATATCATCAAAAGACGTCCACTCTCCATCCGTTCTCCTAAACGTTGTGGTGCATATTATTTTCATACGTGACTTTATTCTGTAATTCACCTTGATTTCATAATATGCATGCATACATTAGATAATTACATCTGCTACAATTGGTTTATTTGTGTACTAGTAAAATCCATTAAGGAGCTTAAATTGTGCCTATCATATTCATCTTAATGATGTCACAGACATTATACATGTAACCGGTTTATAACATTTCAGCTGACTTTAACTCACTCCTTAAAGTTTGTTCTACTCTGTTATAATTCGATTTTATATAATTAAAAAATAAATAAATACCGACATTTTGTAACAATGAGCCGAGTTGTGTTCAATCGTTTTTGTGTATCTCAGCGTCATTTCATTAGGGAAGATTTGAAAAGGCTTCTTCAAAAAAGAGGAAGAGGGCTTAGGACATTCTCACCACTTTGTTTCCAACCTTCTTCTAATCCTGAAAAAGGATCTTTTTTCGATGATGATCTTCGACCTTACTTCACTCAACCAAAGTAAGACTTATATATACACGTAAACAACAATTGATTTTATCTAAACTATATATTGACTAGTATTTATGGATTTGATTGGGTATCAAGTTTTATTGATGGGAGAGTTTCTAATTAGTCGCTTTATATATGTGTATATAAAAAATAAGATCCATGAAAGGGATCAAAATTTTGCATATCTTGTTTGGAAGGATTTAATTAAATTACTACCTAATAATTTTTCAAGAATTGCCAAAACAAGTCATAACTTTGATCATTTGTTATCAATAAAATCAATTGAATTGCTTTAGTTTGCATGAAGAAATTTTTGTTTGATATGATGTCCATGTCCGATCAGATTTTTGATTAACTAGATTTTAACAACGTTTGCCTTTAATTTACAATAGTTACACCCTCAAACTGCGGTTTGACTCATTTAAAATAATTTCTAATCAGAGAGCATCCTTTTTGGCTAAAGGCAGGTAGTAATAAAATGTGAGTGAACACTGCTGGCCACTCCTACTACTTGTTTCGAGTGCAACAATCAAGTTTAGATTAAAACTGGATATTAAAATTAAATTAGTGTTTCGGCAAATTGAAAGAAAACTGAAAGGTTGTAAAGTATGAATTAGATGGGCAGTTATATCGTTAATTCCCTCAAAAGGAACACGAACAAGGTTTCTACTTTATACAAAAATTCCTTGAAAAATTCACACAAAATGGGAACACGCCTCTATCCTTCATATGAAAATTTATATCAGCATTTCCAGAAATGTTTTTGTTTACCATGTAATGGAATTGACTTGGTTTGACGTATGTAACAAAAAAATAACAAAAAGTTACAAAGTTATTATCATGGTCTTCTCATCTTCTTTTGAACAGTTCTCCGGTGCTTGGTTGGGTCTGTCCGTCTCAAGTAAATTATTGTTCCCTAGGGCTTTGAAAAACTGAAAAGTGACCACAAGACACATGCCTTGGCTGGATAACTTTTCCACTGCTACTATACTAGTACATAGTACCCACTACTAACGGCTACCTGCTGCTCCTGATGAATAGTAATTTCTTCACAAACCTTTTGTGCTTCTCTGGTAGAGGTTAGTTATTACAGCACGTCACCATTATCAAAGTTTCCAAATCAGTTTTATATGTAACTTCTTGGAAACAGAGGCATTACCTTGCTTCTGACTTGTCTTGGTCTGTTTTAAAGAGATGGGGCATTATGACAGAAAACATATTAGAGATACATATTTGCAACAATTAGATGATGTTTTGTATATGTTGCGTGCAAACAAATTTATTGGCCATAGTATGAGATATACCATTTTGGCCGGCATGTCTCATAAAGATTTGCAATTAACTACAGACTACTCATATTTAACTGGCATTAATTACTTAAATAATTAGGAAGACGGAAGCGTAATTAATTCTGCTACCCACTGTGATAATTGATAGTCGAATGAAGACCAAATATTTTTGAAACTAGATTCCTCTGGAATTTGCAGTACTTTAATTGGTTAAGCTAATTAAAATCAGCCTTTAATCGAGTATGAAGAACATCAATATTTTACCTGAATTTTGGAATCCATTAGCCCTAATTAATAGCTCGATTTGATATATTTTGTTGCGTGTAAAGTGTTTGAACTTATAAGTTCTCTCTGAAAAGAAAGGGAGCGAGCATTAACCCAAATTCTAGTTGGATTAAAGGAATCTATTCAGTTCAGGCCCATAACATTTGCATTTTGTGTGGATTATGACACCTATACGGTTAATGACTCGTATTTCTTTCTCTCTAATGTGCACTATAATGCAGAGCATTGTTATGTGGGATTATAAATTACCATATTCGTGTTGGAAAAGCTAGTTGCTTGAGGCTGGAGGCGCAAACAAAGCCATTTCTTTGTGTTTCTCTTTCTTGTTCTGACTGCTGACGAATGTTCTGTTGCGGTTCTCAAAACTGGGAAAGTAGAATTGCATTATATTTTATCACATGGAATGATTACCATTAGGCTTTACTCTTCATTGAAATAAGCGTCTTGGCTCTGATTCTCCTTGCTATTTACGAGACACAGCAGGTTGTTTGGGTAAAAGTTTCATTACCATTTATTAGTTTTTTCTCTTCTCTCAAACCTTTGAACATGATGGGAGAATCAAATCAAATATTATATACACACTGCTGTGCTCTACTATTTCTTTGGCGTATTATTATTATTACACATTTCTTTCTCCAGGAGGGGCTACAGAATAAATAGACTGTACATATATTCTATCGCATCAGAATTAGAGTTTAGCCAAGCGTAGAATCAACAAATGAAAGAAAGGAATCTGGAGCATTTTCATAATCGAGCAATGTCTTCTTGAGATGCCAAGTGTAGTAGCAAAGGGATAATATCAGATAGATATAGTTAATAATAAAAATGTGCATATTATACATATACATTCAACTCTTTTTTTAACAATATTAATATATTTTCTCCATCTGTTTGGGCAATCTATTGTAATGTGTATTATATATATATATTTCTTTTACTTTTATACATCTATATATGTATATGTATTCCACAATTTTATCTGACTGATACAACCTTTTACGTTTCTTCTCTGCGGCAGGCAAAAGTTGATGCAAGTGGAAATAAAAGAAAAATTCTCACAAGTTGTTTCGCCTGGTTTTGCCACAATGGGATAGAGGCAGGAGTCGTAGTTAAAGACGTGGGCAACTGGAGAGTCCATAGTGAGGAGACCAGAAAAACATTAGTCATTTCAACGATCATCATTCATTTCATATTTCATTTATTTTTCACTACTTTTTCTTCAGGATGACAGTTTTCATTTTCCCCTCACCTAAAACATCCACTGACAGAGTTATTCTCCTTTTACACCCCATTCTCACCTCTCTGGCTAAATAAATAACTTACCTTCTTTTTTTCTATTTCGAGAAGTGGCTCATCCTGCAATTTATGGCTAAAGAAAAAATATTTCAATGAAATTCATATTATCTCTTATTATACCACGCCCACGTGGCATTCATTTAAAAAAAAATAATATTGTGTGCACCATAATGTTATATACAATACATGCAGGTAGTAAATAAGTAGCCAACATCATTCTTCACACCCAATTAAATGAACTAATGTTCCATTAACAAAATTACAGAAATGGAGACTGCTACGACTTTACCATTATTGGAGGGGGAATTATTGGTTGTGCCACAGCCATGGAACTTTCCAAGAAGCATCCAAATATGAAGATGGCCTTATTAGAGAAAGAACCAAACTTGGGTAAGTTTCCCAACACTTCATCATTCATTCATTCATCAACAGTTGAGTTACTTGCAACAAAGTGAGACCAAACATTTTTTCTCAGAGCAAATCTATATTAATATTATATCATGCATCCAGTTTTTGTTGTTTCTTCTTCTTTTTCTGTTCCACCAACTTTTCCATTACTTTTGATCAGAAGGAATGTAATAAAAATGTAGTGCAATGTTGTACCTTGTCTCGCCATTATGTCATTAAATGTATACCTACTAATCTTTGTCCCCATTGCTGCACATACAACAGAAAGGAAGAAAGTAACAGAGAGAAACGTTGTACGTGAAGGAGAGTGATATCGATTTTTAAAAGCATGCACATATAACGAAAGACTAATGCCGGTTGCCGGCGACAAATTCCAATGCTTTCCCATGCTTTTCCACAAATTCCACCAGAGTTTTCCCTCATACACTCCGTCTGCTTTTGAGGGGATGGCGTCGGCTGCACGATTTCCATCCAGGTCATGACTTGCCATTTGGTCTTTAAATCTTTGAATCTTGACTCCACTTTTGATTTGACTGCTCCTCCGTGCATTCTTGTTTTATTTAACATAATTGAAAAGAGTTGAATGTTTGGTTTGGCTATTAACATGATGACGATGCAATTACATTCAAAAACTCTGCTCTATATAATCCCCTGACGTGATCTAGCCTTATTAATAAAACGACGTCTCCTTCATAATCCATATCGCTCCAAACAACCACCAATAAATGTAATCAAACTTGTATCATCATCATCATCCATCCAACCATTCGTGACTTTGAGATGCGATTAGTCTAAATAGCTTTGCATGATTTTTGATGAACAAGAACCATATTCTCCTCTTGGCTGTTGCTGTTGTTGTTGGATAACAAGGTACACGTAATGGCCGCTCCAGATTTTTTATTATAAATCAGAGTAACTAAAAGCTAGTTTGGAAACTTGCAATGAAATTATACAGTCTGGAAAATAAATGCATGCATAGTATAATCTTCCACGACAAGCAATTAAAATGTATGTAACTTTTACTTTATCTAAGAAATATAAAATAATTCATAAAATATATGAAAAGTCGTAAATGCAAGTTGATGCTAATAACTTTAATGATTGCATTTCGTGCAAATGTAAGTAGCCCTAATTGTTTTCTTTAAAAATGATTGACAATGAATTTTTAAAACGCTCTGCATGCACATATATATTATTTTTCCGTATTTTGTAATTGAACAGATGCAAACTATTACATAGTATATGTACATATAAGTATGTATGAGCTTGTTAGCTAAATGCATGTAAATATGTATCTGGGGTCAAAAAAGTGTAACGAACCGAAATGAGCTTGCAGTATTTTTTTAATTTGAAATTTTGCATAAACAACAAAATACGGATGTTGAATATTTTATTTTAGTTAATTAATTTAGCATACTGTATCTCTCATGTCCTTATAAAGACTTGAACCTAGCAATTAAATTTATTCCTTTTTGGTTCATACATAAATTAATACGTGCTCAAATGAACAAGGTACAGAGTTGTTTGGATAAATATTTTAATCAATATGAAGCATAAATTATTTTTAGTTTACTGAATAATTTGGACCCTTGAGCATTGTAGTTATTGCAAAATAAATTGCCTTGTTTGCGTAAAAAGAATGCTCCTTTCTTTTTTGCCAAAATCACTGTCGAAATTAGTTCATATATGAAAAGGTGAGTTGAAGTGAAGTTGACGTCTATGTAGCGATGAAAATCCAGAACATAACCTTCTTTCCGCTGAGAAACATTTCTTTTTGTGCCAATTTAGAATTTTGTAAACCTTTCATGAGCCTGTCACGCTTTGTCCATTATCTATTTTTTTCTTGTTGTTGCAAGCGAAGCATTAGGTAAAGTGGAAAGAGACGGGAAAGTAAAGTCTGTCGGGCTCAATATCCATCGAGCGCAGAATTCTCTCGCTTTTTGCGAGGCGAGGAAAAGAACAAGCAACAGTTTTCTCGTCACTCAAACCCACGTATTCATACATGCATAAACTACAACAAAGCAGATATATAAGGTAAAGATTGCCTTTCCAATCGAGACACTTTCTATGCAATCAGAAAATAGAGAAATTCTGCGTATTAGTCTAAAAAGCTTTTTTCCGAGAAAGCTTGTCATATGTCAGTAAATAGGGAAAGAGAATAAAGTAACTATATGCCAGCATATGCTTCACTATGTTACTTTAATTTTGTATTGAATTTCAGGTCCTTTCATTCTTCTCTATTTTCAAACTAATGTATACTAACGTCAAGAAAACTTTTGTGTGATGAAGCGGAAATTCGAAACGAAGGGCTTATGTAGTTGAGGAAAATTAATATCTGATTGAGCTTACATAAATATATTAAATATATTTCTATTTGCTTGCTACAGAATAGAATAACATTGTGAACTAGATTTGACCAGTTTTCTATTTTGCCTAAAAGGTAGGTAATCAGAGTAAAAGTAAAATTTTGACATAGGCACTCAAAACAAGGCACACGATAAATATCCTTCACTTTAGAAATTGTACGGAAGAGGAAATCATGGTTCCTGTTGTGGTTTTCTTATGCCTTTAATGTTTTTCGTTCATGCACTTCAGTACAATTTGGTATTTATCAAAACCCAAAAAGCATTCCAAACTTGAGCAAAATGTCAAAATGCCGAGAGAGAGAGTTTCATTTTAGCCCATTATCATTTTTATTCCGACGTTTGGTTTGTCTAACTAAAAGTTGTATAATGCCACCTTATCTACTCTTTGCCACTTGGGTTTCACGTGAAAGCATGTTGCCATTACATGCCATCCAATACATTTATGCCCAAGCTAGAATTTCATTTATGTACAGGAACACGACTGGATTTAATGGGCTACTGTGTCCTGGTCTTGGTTTATGACTTGGCCTGTATAATGTGGCAGCTACGAGGGAAGAACAATATGCATAATATTATTATGGGGCTTCAGTTTTAATTCCCCATTCGTGTGTCGACATGAAACATGAAGATTGAGCTGGATTGGATTTCTCTCTCCTTGATGAATATGATGGTTTTACCCAATTGTTCGTTCCCTTTCATTACTTTTTACAGAGTAATTCCCCTTTGGTCGATAGTCTTCATGTGCTCACAATAATTGTTATATGGGGAACAAGAAGAATGATGCATTCCATCGGAAGGCAGAGAAATGAAAGGACAGATTGGCGCAGTACAAGATAAATGACATACGAGATAGATACTTTATTTTCTATTGCTCATTTACCATCAACCCCAGAGGTCACCGTCCTTATGACGTTCAGAGGTCGATGGGAAATGAACCTATTTGGAATAAAAAAAAGAGTCCAATGGCAAAAAATATACGACAATCCCAGTCGTAAACTCATTATACGACACCCATCCATTTGTTCAAAGTAAAAGTTTGGTTATAAAAAAGATTTCGCAAACTATACATACAACAAAGTTAAAAGAGAAATTCTAAACTGTTACGTATTTCTTGGTAAAGTTATATAAATGTTGTGTAATTTCCAAATGCATAAAGAGAAAGCATGCATACACTGCATGTCAAGAGGAGCTTTAGAGAAAATTCTGTCATTTTGGTGTTAATGGTATTAATTGATGGAGGTGACACGTAGCAGGGAGATTAGCTTTTTAGCCTTTCCCTCCGCTTCTGTTCTGTTGGTTCTCTACGTGCGTCATGTTTGTTGGACTGGAATATACTTTTAATCCAAAGCTCATTAGAAAACTCAGCAGTTTGAAAAGTATATATAACTGGATAAGAATCAGAATGAATGAGCATTTAGATGCAAAATGCGAGGGATTAATTAGAATAAATTGGATTAAAAGGGCAGAGTAGAAATAGAGAGAAAGTTTATATTGCATACATCAAGTTGTGAGTTTGAGGGGAGTCAGGTAATGTAATGAAATACCACATCACACAACGAAAGGAGGAAGAAAGTATGTACATTGAGAGAATTAAATACAAGACTTGTATGTGGAGCGTAGCGTCAGAGTTGAAACTTTATGGACACGGAAGGAACATAACAGCTAGAGCGGGGTAAAAGTTAATAGACCCGCTACATAAAGAACTAGCTTAGGTAAGTGAATGGATGAGGGTGAATTAACTAGAACAATGGACAATGCTGGTTGGGTTGATAGCGGATAATTTATAATTATAACTTGGTTAATGTCCAGCAGAAAGAACCCTGGGGATGTAGAAAATAAATTAAAATGAAGTCCAACTTCATTTCAGCAAATAAAATAACCACGAAAGCAAAGCTAACACGATATGGACCAACTCATCTTTCCCCTTGTGAAGGATATAAATGAGTAACTAAACTAATCCGCAATAGTTTTGTGAGCACCTCGGCATTAACAAATGACACAATGTGTATATATATAATATATCCTCTCATCGAGGCTGGAAATAATAAAGCTGATAGCTTTGTATAAGGTATTATCCCTGAACTTTACTGATGATGAAGGAAATTAGTTAGAGTTGGTTGGTCGGTAGAAGTCAATTAGCTGGATGGCTAACAGTGTTAGAGAAGATTATGAATGAGTGAGTGAGTGGCTCCCAGTCTGAGTGAAATCCTGGGGAAAGGGAAATGAAAATTAACTAGCTTTGGCCTGACTTGTCCAGAATGAATACGAGGAACTAAACTAAATGAGACTGACTGACTGAACTTTCTCTCCAAGTTTCCTCTAACTAACTAAAGTAAAGGAATTAAAGGTTGAGCCCAACTCCCCGTCCATGTGATGTGGTTGGATTTGGATTTAGATACTCTTTATGTTATATATGTATATGCAGGAGATAGAAGTGCTCCACATCCATTTTGCGAGATGAGGCTCACATTGCATTCAGAAGAAGAGAATTCACTCAGCCTTCTGAAATGCTCTGCCGCGTGTAATGAATCTCTGCAAAAGTCTGAAAGTGAAGACTTGTCTTGTGCAGCTTACTTATATCACGGATGACGGAAGGATCTATGTGCACAATTCTAGTTTACCACCTAAATAATGACACGACCTATTCTTCCCACTCTACAAAAATGCACAATGTTGACTTAAAAAGTAAAAGTCTCTTGTAGTTGTAGTACTCGTAAAACTCGTGATACTACCTATATACTGATGGAATGAGGTTGAAATAAAATTGTAATTTGTATTTAAAAAAAAAAATGTATAGTAGTTTATATCAAATAACTTTACTCTGTTTTATTTGAGATATCATTTTCCTCAAAAAATAATGATTTATAGCCCATGTTTTTCTCGATCAGAAAAGCTTTATCTAATCCGTAAAATGGCTTTAAGCTTGAAAGTATAGAATTAGAGGAGAAAAGACGGTTACAAACTGCGAGGAACTGGACATTGATATAGAATGACAAAATACATGGGAGAAAAGAGTATAGGAACGTAAGAGATTGGCTGTGATTGATTTTATTTGTGCGATATGTTGTAGGGAGACAAGAAAAGTGGAGATTGCCTTAATGGTGTTGAGATGGAACGGGGCTTTAAAACAAGCCCATTCTTAAGACGTCAGATATTTGCCGAGTTGGGATTTTTTAGGTTAAAGTGGAAAACTGTGGATGATAGATTTGTTAACGCGGTGGTTGAATTCCGAATCACTCACGGGCTTTGTGATAAATGAATTTTCCTCACGTTGACTAACGCTATTTTTTATATCTAGCACAACATCAAAGTGGACACAACAGCGGGGTGATACATGCTGGGATCTAGTACGTAATATTTTTTAAAATAAATATAGAAAATCTATTATATAAAACTTTGAGTAATTGTTGTTCCTTTCACTAATTTATATAGCTATACTCCTGGCTCGTTGAAAGCCAAGCTTTGTGTTGAAGGGATGCGATTAAGCTACGAATACTTGGCCAAGAATAAAATCCCTTATAAGAAAGTGGGAAAAATTATAGTCGCTGTCAGACCAGATGAAATTCCAGTTCTTGATGATTTGTAAGCCCAAACAAGGTTGTCTCTTTTTGCACCCAATGATTTGTATGATTGGTAGATATAAGAGAGGATTGAAAAACAATGTGCCTGGACTAAAACTCGTCAATGGCAAAGAGGAGATCAACCAATATGAGCCCCACTGCCAGGTCTTTTATATATTTACACTTTTTCTTAAGCTTTCCCTTCTTTCTTTCACTTGCTGCTATTTCTATACATCTCACCAAAACTAAATCCTAAACCAGGCTTTGGCTTAGGCGTGTCATTTCACTCAAACGGAACACAAGTGCACACTTTTTTTTTACATGTGTAGAAACTTTTAAAGAAAGTTGAAGACTTGTCTTGAAACTATCTATACATCACTCACCACCAACCCAACCAACCGACCATAGATCTCTTACAATCAGCCAAAGCCAAACCAATCCGCTTAACAGTTACATACCTCCACCAGTGTGTAAACATTATATGGGGTCATCTCGTGTCTGTTTCGCCGCAAAGCACTTATGGCATCTTGGATGTAAACGTTTGGAGGAAAACATCTCATCATATTATAAAAGTAGAGTGGTTATAGCTTATGTCTGTCGTGCCCAGAAATCCAGATCAATTCCCTTATATACTTTTATCCTCTTAAATATGTTTGCTGTAATTGACCAAGATTTTTCATTGTCATGAGACGTAAGCCATTATGTTTGAGGGTTATAGGCTGGAGGCAGAGGGATGTTGGTTATATAACCTCCGGAAGTTTCCATCAAGATTGACGAGAGAAGAACATTGACGTTTCCGCTTTCACTGTTTATGTTGGAGGAAAGTAATTTGGTCACTGAATGCATTCACTTTTACTTCTCAATGCAGTTGTTTCTTTTTTTGGATTAATGCAAATTGCTATAAAGTCACTTCTTTTGTCTTGTCCCTCTTGCCACCTTTATTTGTCTGACCTTTAACCCTTTCCTTTCTTTTTCTCTGCTTAAAAAAATAGCTGGACTCTTGTCTTTAGTTGGAGGACACTGGAAGCTTTAAAAACTAATGATTTCATTAAAAGAAGAAGCTTTTGGCCTCAATCGATAATATCATCAAGCTTAAGGAAGGGGAAGTCTTTGTTTGAGTGTGAAGGAAAGGAGATAAATAGAGAGTCCTTTGAACAAGTTGAGGTTTATCCACGAGTATAATTTTACTGGTTACGCCCAAATACAGAAATACATGAATTTACTCTTACTTCAGCAGGTCGTTTTTTGAGATCTTAAGAAGTGTCTTCAGATTCGGTTCATTGGGAAAGAATCCATTGGCGAGAAACAAGAACCGAGATTCTCCATCTTCTTTCCCATTTCCGACCCACTTTATTTTTTCCCATTATTACCTACTACGACCAAAAGTATAAGCAAGACACAAATTCTCCCACCGGTTTATAGTAAAGTAAAAGTGTAGCCATCTTTGCAGCTGGAGCAAATAGCCTGCATTTCCCTCACTAACTGCTGCCTCTGTTTTATACACTTTTCCACTCAAAGTCAGATTGAGAAAGCGACTCTCATTTTCTATCTGTCTTCCTTCTTCTCAACTATCCGTCTTCAGCAAAACAGACCCCACTTATTATTATGGCTACGAAATCTTGGCTGAAGATGAGTAGGATTCATTTTACATTCATTTGAAGCATTCAAGTGCATTACAAATTACAATGCACTTTTGTGTAGTAAATTTTGGATTAAGCTTTATATCATTGCCGAGTTACATACAGATGGGCATACATAAATAAACCATTCCTCGAGCTCAACAAAACTAAAAGTGGTCCCACGACAAAGTAGCTACATGCTGCGATTCCTTTTATTTTAGGGACAAAAGAGTTTAACATTGCAATTGTAGAGTGGATAAGGTCGTTTGTATTAGGGCAGGGTACCTTGTGGACAAGATTGCCTCATATTTTATTATTGTATCTTTATAACTAAAGGAGCACAATCTATAAATTTTTATCTTGCTGGAAATTACCTCGGAAAATGTAGTGAAATGTAATGTGTCTTCTTATCCTACTTTCACTGGAAGCCAAAAGATTCATGTTCCAGCTTTTCTTCTCTCCCCGCTCACACAACACACACACAATGGTGAAAAACAAACAGCAACAATACGAGGCAATTTCCTTACGAGAAAGAAGAAATAATAGACTTTCTCCTTCTTTGCTCGGCTTGGACAAAATTATTGTCCTCAAAAAGCAGGACGAATTCACATAATGGAACTTGAACAAATGCTTATTCCTCGCCTCTGATATTTGATACAATAGGCAGCTACTGGCTAGAAAACAACAAATGGACGAAGTTTGATGTTTTATTTGTCCACAATCTTTCTTCAGCTAATGTAAATGCAGCTAAACACCCACTAGACTCGCAGAGCCATCAAAATCCATCTTTCTATATCCTTCTTAAAAGCACAAACAGAGACAGGCCTACAAAAAGATAGCAAAAAGAAATATAAGTAATGCAGTAAAACGACATTCGTAATCGTAAACTCATACACAAAAGTTTGTATTTAGACGTGTTTAGTTTGAACATTTTAAATGAGATACATGTTTCTCCTCCTTAGCTTTGTGGAAGGCATACGGGCAAATAAATATACGCTTTTACTTGCTTTGGGATAGATGATAGAGGCACGAACTCGTGAAATGAGAAAGATACAGATAAAATCTTTCCTTTCGCCAAGAGAAACATAACAACTACCAGCAGAGGTTCTAATATTTGTTGTTTCATGTATTTTATAGGGGCTGAAGGCAATATGGTCTCCGGAAACTGGTAAGTTCAAGTTAAAAATTGATGACACTTTTCCATTGAAATGGCAAGAGTAATGAAAGGAGTTGATTAATTAACAAATAGGGATCGTGGACTGGGCTCAGGTGACGAGGTCGTATGCCTACAATTTTGTTCAAGCTGGAGGGAAAATTCATGTAAACTTCCCTGCGACCAAATTCCAGAGGGCTACTGAAGGAAGTGAATATCCTGTTTTAATTTTTAACGATAAGGGGAAGGTAAGCACAACATTTAGTATACTTATACATATAGTTATATTTACTACAAATACTACAAACGCACATCTTATTAAATTAAAATCTTTATATTATTTTTAAAAGGCCATTTTATATAAATTTTCTCTTATCGGCAATTTTCTTTAGCAATCTGTGTCTTGCGTAATGTAATTTACGTAAATGTAACAAAAAATGAGATTTAACATTCTTCCATACAGTTAAAAGTTAAGCTCCGAAGCGGAAACTCATTCATTGTATGTAAAATCACGTATATATCTAAAAGTTAAGCGGTCATTTAAAATGGCCAATATTGAGGTTATACAAACTAACGGTCGTTTAAGAAGAGAATAACCATTTACAAAAGAATTGAGTTGAAAGTAAAAACTCTTGGAAAATATGTATTTTGGCTTGGATGTAGTAGCAAAAGGAAATGGAAGCGTAGCCATAAAAAGTACTGCTACTACTACTTACTACTCTTGTAGCCAACGTTTGTAGTAGGAACAAGCATAGTGCAGATCCGTGGAGAATTGGTTTCTCTTCCATAACTTTACGTAACATTACATTACATTATAATCATGCAGGATGGGTGAAAGAAAACAGAATAGGTCAGATGTACTACTTGTACTCCTACTTGAGTATCTATTATCTTTTCCAAAACTTTTGTGCAGAGTTGGTTTTTGATATTTATTCATAACGTCGCATGTCAAGAACACAAAATTCAAGTAGTTTGACTTTTGACTATCTACATACATTGTACATTTTGAACCACTTGGCGTTTTTTGTCAAAAAATAATAGGGGAAAAAAAGTAAACTGAATGACAACTTATTGTTAGATTAGATACAAGAAAGTTTAGAGAGTTGACTTTCTCCATTTGTGCCTTTTGATAAAGACTTGTGAGTTATAGATGCTTACTTTGCACAGTGTAATGTAAGATGATATTGCCAAATGGTCCAAAAACTTGCAAAAAGATTACTCCTTGCAAAATCTTTCCTTTGGGGATCATTTACTTTGACTTTAATGACAAAATATCGTACATAATCTCGAGTATCAAATTGGCCATTATATAAAACTACGCATGCAACCTACAAAATTCAACCGTTTCTTTTTTTATAATGTCAACGACTGTTGAGAATAAAAGCTTACATATTTTTTTTTATTGTTTTGTTTTTCATCACTATTGGGATTTTTAATTTGTAAAAATTAAGCAAAACAACAGCCAAGTTCTTTAAGGATTTATCATTCAGCTCAAAGCTTTTGAGCATGTATTATGTATTTTGCGCTGTTGAATTTATGTAAAGAAGAATTTGAATTGTCAAATACCTCTTTTCGTTGACATTTTGTCGTATTATATTAAAGTTTGATGCTTATGTACATTCCAATTAGAGGAAGAGTAGGGAATTCTCTGGAATTACACAAGTGGCATAGTTAGAAGGCCAGTTTTGATATACGTACATAGTAGTGGATGAAAAATTCCACTTTGTACAGTGGGAAACTTTTTTTTGTAATATCAAATATTTGTAGGAGGATATTCCTTTTCTCTCTGTTAAATTCAAGCTGTAGAATAATCTAGTGGTGTAGAAGAAGTTGCTATTCTTGAGTTGTGCTATCTGGATGGAGACTTGAGAGTTGTAAAGAACGATGGGGATCCTTGGCTTCCAGGGAGAAAGTTCTTTGCTTTCATTCCACCAAAGAAAGCAAGGGAAGCAGCCACTAGACACTGCGAGTGTGCTCCTTCTTCATTCTTGTTACAGTTGTGAACAATAAGCTCCAGCTGAACTCCAAATTCGAATTATTTGGGAATACATACAATAAGAGCTGAAAAGAATGAAGAGAAAGGGAAGCAGCAGGAGGAGAGCCTGAGAAACTGAATGTGTGATGCGATATATACAGGCTGCTATTGTATTGTAAATTGTAATATTCTCCATTCAGTTCAAAAGCTCTTGTCATGAGTTCACTGCACGCCCATGCAAAGTAAAGTTGGGTGAGAAGGTAATAACATGTTATGCAGGCAAAGAGTCTCAAATATTGGGAGAAGGGAGAGAAAGCTGAAGCTATTTTCTCTAATGTGTGCTATATGGTAATGTGATCCGAACAGACAGACAGGCTAATAAAGAAAGTGCTCCTCGATTCCCACTGACTTCTCTCCACCAAGAAACTTTTACTGGACTAACGAATCTTGCGGTTGCTGCTGCTCCTGCTGCATTGTGTTCTTATTGAGTTCCCAGACCAGCAGCAGTAGTTTATCTTTAGCCGGTTTATTATTAGTTTTAGGACCAAAGTAAAAAGTTTCGTAACATGTTGAAACAGAGACTGTGGTGAGTAAGGTAATATGATCGTTACCGACATCCTAATTACTTTTTGTAGCTCAAACAATGCCGCTAATGAGGCTAGCAAACAAAATTCTATACTTTTGTACCATTTTATAACCAAAGTTGAGTGTAAATTGCTTGTAAATGCAATGCAAAAATACATTCATACAAATAAACTTTCATCATCCATGTGCATACATAAGCAAATACTATTGAGCTAAAGCTTTTGTTACATTTCGTTTTCTCTGCATGTAATTTATTTGATTTCGAATGCTTTGGTTTAGGTTTGAGTGAAAGCTTTAATTTTATTTGAATTCTCAAAGGACTGGCAAACAAACGTTGTAGAGGGTTGTAATACCCAAGTATACAAGACTTGAATGATTTGGACATATTATGTAATGTATGTATTTATATAATGTGTGTGTGCTGTAGAGTCGTGGTGAAATAAATAAGTTGAATTGGATATAATTTGAGAATTCGGGTGTGTGTTTGGCAGAGAGAGTTCAGTCAATGTCCCTATGTAATGAATAGTATTCATCAGAGAAGGAGAATGGATTTGCCCACAAAGATAGAAGTGGTGGTGGTGGTGGTGAAGTTTTAGCTCTGCACAGCTTTCTCTTTCACTCTAAATCCTTTCTTGTCAACATTTGAGAGAAATAGAGCTTCATTGCACACAATTGATGCTTTTTAATCAAGAGAAAGGGAGAGAGCCGATAATGCAAAATATGTTAATTCCCTCACCAAACTTGCATCCAACCAATTTCTAATTCGAATTTTAATCCAATGGTAAAACAAAGTACTCTCATTTGCTTTATTCCAGTGTATAAGGACAAAGCATGTTCTGACATGTGGTGGACTTCATTCGGACAGACTGTCAGAGATGTCGGGTGGGGATCCTTCACCAAAAATTGTCCCATTCCGCGGAGAGTAAGTTTCATGATCATTATAGCTTGTAGCATTCATGAGTTCAAACAAATCCTTAAATGAAAAATATCCATGTATTTATGTAGATACCTACTTTTAAACCCTGATAAATGCCATCTAATCCGTGGAAATATCTATCCGGTACGTCACTCTCTCCTTTCATATCTTTTTCATTTGGCTTTGGCCAATTTTATTCAAAAGTCCACGTTGACTGAAAAGAGAAACTAATCATCAAGGATTGCTTTTGTGTATAGAAATGTATGTATGTATGTATATATACTGTATATTGAGAACTGACGTTCAATTTCCAAACTGGAGCAATTCTTTATGGACTAATCCGTTTCTCCAGAACTAATTCCTTGAGAATTATTTGTCTCATGAATCTTGTATGGCTTCTTGTGTAGTACATATTAGGGCTTTATATGTGTCTCTTTTTTTCTGTGTGTGTGTAAAATATCTGTAGCACATGTCTATTACATAATATATGATAGTAATACATGAAGAAAGGGAAGAAAATAAAAGAAGTGTGTCGCATGACCTGGTTGGCTAAGAAAAGGAAAAAGTAGATTGAACTGACGCTTCGGCTTGATTCACCAAGTTTTTAGTTGGGGTGAGGCAAAACTATTTATTCGTAAAAATGGTATATATCTTTCCTTTGTCGTTGGTCGTGAGAGAGAATGAATGTGTTGTCCGGGTAGAAAAAGTAAGTGGGAGGTTTCTTATCCTCTGTTCGTAATTTCATTTTATTTCGCAGGTGCCCGATCCTCGATTCCCTTTCTTAGGGGTCCATTTTACGCCAAGATTGGACGGAAGCGTTTGGTTGGGACCTAATGCAGTTTTGGCCATGAAAAGAGAAGGCTACAGCTGGAAGGATTTTAATATTACAGATTTCTTGGATGCCATTCGATATCGAGGATTTCAGAAATTGGCAGTCAAATATTTTTTCTTTGGGATTGGAGAAATGACCAGATCAATCTTTCATAACTTGCAGCTTGAAGCTTTGCAACAATATATCCCAGATATCGGCCCAGAAGACGTCCAGAGGTAAATTATTTTGCTTCTTATGATAACTAAACGCACACAAAACGTTTTGTGATTTGATTTTTTAAGTTGAAATTGAGATATTTTTTTTTCTGCAACCAATGTAAAATGATGATGCATTTTAAGTAAAGTCACGATGTTGTTACTACATTTTATTGTAAAATTGAAATTGACTGGCCATTATATCTATTTTATACTTTATCAGGAATCTTGGCAAAATTTAAAACGTCACATACTAGACAAAAATATTTAAATCTTTTTTAGAAAGTGACTCATCATTTTTCAAAGCATTTTATCCGTCCTAGCAGACTTGTATTTTTTAGACGCCGGCATTATTGTTGTAATGATAATAATGAGATAATTTCTGCTATTTTTGTAATGGTATGATATGTAGGACTTTTATATTTAAAGGAAAATTTGAAAATTCATTTGGCCTACGGAATTCAAATCTTTTAACAAAAAAATTTCAAACAAATCCTTCACGCTTAAAAAACGGGATGAGGAATCTAAAGTAATTGAACTGGAACGAATCTCATTTCTAATTATTTTTCTACTTTTTCAAATACAAATTGCAAAATAACGTTCACTCTGAAACGAGATTAAAGAACATGCAAAATGCATAAATATCTCAAGTATGAGTCTCATTTCATTTCCTTGCATTAATGGCTGTTGTAGTTATTGTGCTAATCTAATCCTTAAATGGGGTGTGGATGGAGTAGCAGCTTTTCCTTCTTGATTCTGATAAAAAGCAGTGTAACGAAATATTTCATTAGTCGTACATATACTAACCTCTTTGCTTAGAAGAAAATGAAAGCTTGCTTTTTGGTGTTTATTTCTTCTCTTTGTAGAATAGTTTTTGGTTGGTTGGGTGCCGAGTCCTTGTTCCATTGTTCTCCTACGTTATAAAGAGCTGGCGACTTAATCAATATTATGTAGCAAGAAAGAAAGTAAAGAATAAGACTCCTTTTTCGTGGTTTCCTTTTACTCAGGCTCAGGTTCAATTTGCTTGCGTCCATTTAGTCCATTGTTTTGCTCCGGCTATTTATAACGTGGCATGAAACAGAATAATAGAGGTAAATGTGAAATCACATTTAGGCCCTGTAATAAATATATAGATATACAACTTTGAATCTTTTACATTACCAGAAAATAAAATGTAATACCAACGAGCAGAATGCATTCGAAATAACTCTACATGTATTTATGTTCACAAGAACAGTACGTAGTTTATAAAAAAATATGTTTAAAAACATGGCATTGCATTTCTAGTGCATTTCCTCTGTTTCAGAGTAACGGACGGTTGCATTATTAATTTTTTTTGAAAAAATGATCAATTATAGGAATAGTTTGAGACTTGAATACTAATGCAAATGTCAAACGGTGCTCTGGAATATGTTTTTTTTTATTGTAGGACTGATAAGGGAACAAATGGACACCCGGTCTTCTTAATAAGGGTGATAGTTTTATAGGCAGTCGTATCCTGGCTTTATTAGTCAATCACTCACTCACTAGTTTCGACCAGTTTGACTTGTTGTTCACAAGTCTCGGAATTGTGCCTCATATCTTAACATTTGCCACCCGAGACACGACGAGTAATATTCTGTACTATGCTTGTTTTATTAAAAGCAGTAAGAATAAAACGTTAGCGGGCATTCATTTGTCGAAACTAGGAACAATGAAATTGCAAATTCTCATGATAAAAGAGGCAAACTAGTTTAATAATATACGAGTGAATTGGATGGAAATGTAGATTAAAAAGCAGCCACAGGAACTGGAAGCTAAATGTTAGCTGCAAGCTTTAAATTATTGACTTGTGTCAGGCAGATGCATGGCTTAAGCTATGCTAGTTTATGTGGAACTTGTTTTTGTTAATTATGAGTCAGATCTGTCAGATATTAAATTGCTAATATTCGTTTGATTGGAAAATACATACAATGAATTAATGATGTGTTTACTAATTTTGCTACAGGGAATATACGCGCACCTCAAATTTTACAGCACACAATTATTAAAGATTGGCATTGAAATTTGTATTTCTCTTGAGCAATTAGTTTCTAGAAATTTCTTTCATTATAATGAACTTATTGATGCTTAATAATAATATGATGGTAGAAGGAAATCTTGCGCAGCAAAAAGGAAGTGGTCCTTTACGGTTAATTTCAATTATTTACTTTGCAAAGCCGTAATGGTTCTGTATACGGGCAGATCAAATTGGTACTTGCAAGCTTTTCATTCCGAATCAACTCAACATTCAATAGATAAGTACATATTTGTTGTAAACGGAAGAAAGTTTCAATCCAACCAAACCTTTATTTTATCTACTAGATAAATTCTTATTTACATCTTTGTAGCTTTTTAAATACTTTTGACAAAATCGAGGTCAAATTTACTTTTACAGAAAATACTTTCACCAATTTCAATTTTATTTTTTCATTTTATATAACATGATCTTGAAAATGCACCAATACATATGTATTTTTTTCAAAGTTTAGCTTTGAACAATAAATTTTTACTCGTTACGAAACAAAAGCCTTTACAGAAGAAAAATGAAGTGAACTGGCATAGGATATACGCAGGCAATAAAATTGCTTGATTGAATGTCCATAGATCTGGAATAAGCCAGAGGGTAAAGTTTGATGGTGTTGCTCCCAGTTTGCCTTCTTATCATGACAATTAGACATAAAATTATCGTTGATTGAAACCAGTTTGACTCTTGAGTGTTTGTATGTAGGGCTGCTTGATTTTTATCGTAAAGTTGAACTCGCATTACACTCATTCTTTGTAAATAAGGTTCTGTTTAATTCCCTAACCCTATTTATTACCATTATTGTTATTACTTAATATGGAGCTTTGTTTAATTTTCAGAGGACCAGCTGGAGTACGAGCCCAGGCCATGAGCCCCGACGGAAATCTGGTGGAGGACTTTGTATTCGATTCTGGAAAAGGTGAACTCAGCGATAGAATTTTACACGTTAGAAATGCTCCGTCCCCTGCGGCAACTTCTTCTCTTGCAATAGCTAAAATGATTGTTGAAAAAGTTGGGACCAAATTCTCATTCTAATTGTCCTATCAGTGGAACAATCCGTATCTTCAACTCATTCAACTCCAATACCGAGTTGTACTTAATATTATTATTATAAGCCAGCTCAGTTACACACATTCTTAAGTATATAAAAACTTTCTTGTTTGTGACTTGATGACTGGCTTCTTTTCTTCTCAACTCAAATTTCATTTCGTTACTTGTTAAAATCAAATACTTTTGTCATTGATGATCTTGATATGAGACTGTGAATAGGCTTGACATTATGAATTCAAATTATAAGAAACTTTGAAGCTAATGTCCAGATTGACATCATTAGAATTGTTTATGTAAAATACGAGAACAATGAATGTAATTTTGAGTTACATGTCTTTGCATGGAGTCAACAAATAACTTGTAAAGGTAATGAGTTTGACTTGAATTTGAAGCCTGGTGTCAGCGTCAGTCTCGATTTTATTATATAAATAAATATGGTTGTGTTCATTTGAGCTAGTAGCCTTTGTTAGTTTTGGTTATTGGTTTTGTTTGCCAAAATTGATATACGACAACAGAGAATAAATTACTTGAATACAATTTGACTTGTTCCATGTTTCGCAATGTTTAATTATTCAGGCATGTCAATTACATGTCTCTACTTTTAGAGTAAGCAGAGCATAAACCAATTGTTTGCTTAATTATACATGTATTCAATTTAATTATTTGTGGAATATGAAAATGTAATTAAAATTGTGATAATTTTAACACTGTTTGCGAATAAAAACATCATCATCATCAGTTAATCGCTTTTCCTTCCAAATGAAAATTTAAGTAAACTTTTCCAGAGCTGCCACATGAAATTTTCTTTCATGTCATGGCGTGGGACGTATTTATCTTTTAATCAGTTTCTTCCCCTACATAATTCTTATATTTGCTTACGCTTTCCATAAAAGCAAATCCTATAACTCGTGCAGACAGAATCAGAATTGTGTAAATATTTTATGAAGAAAGCTTATAATCGAATTCGGCAAGTGCATATTCAAATTTGAAAATATGATTGCCATACAAGACAAGCAATAATGCTGGAGGACAGCTTTCTTTAATGATTTATCGACCGGAGAAAGCAACTCTGGATTCTCTCTGTCAACAACTATTCAAAAAGGTGGCATCTGTCATGTATAAAATACCTCGGCTTCAAATCATTTTTGACAATATTCGCTTTTAGTGTAAACATTGAAACCAAATATTTAATTCAGGACACTAAACCTCCGTGAAGCAAAACACGCAAAGAAATACCCAGTTTTGGTAAACAAGCCTTTTATACTCAAAATTTGCTCAAATTTACTCCTTTTAGAAAAACAAACTTGTTGTCCATGACATGCAACAGAGTAAATGGAGCACTCCGAATGTCAATTCCACTATTAAACTTTCATTTTCAAGGTATGATTTAGTTATATTTTACAAAGCTTTAAAAGCTCTTCTCGTAAACAGGAAGTACAAATAATAACAAAGTCAATGTCTGTTCAAATATGCAAACTCTGTGACCCTTTATTTACATACGTATGTATAACACACTATATCCTTACATACAGTACAATAATAATTATTGTATAAAGTTTGAACGTTTATGATGCATTAATTGAATACCTTTTGGTGTTTAAGGAAATGCGTCGAACTTTGTATTATGCAATGTAAACAGGTAGGTACTTTATGCATTGTTTCATTCCAGTCTCATCAAATAAACGACGCAGTAATGGAAAAGTTATTCAATTGTAACAAGTGCATAACTCCAACTTGGCTATACATACAAAAGTAGATTAATTAAGATATTAGATTACAATGAAATTGTTTGTGCAGGTACAAATTTCAGTTTGTTTGAAGAGGAATATGTATAAAGTTATAACACTACTGCTCTATGCACTTAACAGTGAAAGATGAATAAAACGTTTCACCTGACTTGTACTCATTTACTTTGTTTATTACCTGTGTTGGTATTTAGCTGAATTTAATGAACACTGCAATGAACTACAAATAGTTTGTTTGCCCTTTATACGCAATACATTTAGTGTTTGTGAAAGCGAAAATTACGCATTAAAATATGTCCTGTTTTCATAACTTGAGACTTTTAACCTTTCGTATATTCACTTTCAATATAATGTATTGTGGACGATATGTATGCATAAATATTTATATTAATTTTATTGTCTATAGGAGAAAATGTGGAATATATAAAATAAGAAATAAATGTCACATATGCTGCTTGCTGCACTCTTTGTACTCATCAAAAGTCAGTCCCCTGCTTTCTCTCGTGACTTTAATTAAAAGTTGTATAGTCTATAACCGACTGAGCAGGGATTTAGATTTTACTACTTACTACAACATTTCCTTACCAAGTTAGGCCACTCTCATTTGCCACCCTTCATTTGGACGATGGCAGACAGAATCAAGTTGTAAAAACAGAAACTCGTACTTTGAATATTGTTATACGCAGCAAAGTTTTATTATTGCATATACAAAGAATGAAGAAGGAAGTTGAAATTTCCATGCAAAATACAACTCAACTTTCATCAGCGAGTCGACCTTTTCTCGTCTAATGAGTCACTTATGACTTCATTTTCATTGTCAAGTTTTTAGCTAGCGGCTGCATTGTACCCTTTATTCCCTTTGTTAGCTTTGGTTTGACATTTTATTGTTTTTCATAATAATGACTTCATGTGCCGTGTGTACATATTTTGAGAAACTCCTTTAGGGGAGAGAACTGCCGGCTGTCATGCACCACATTTCATTCACTAATTCCAATTTTATAGCCGCGTTAATTAACCAAACTTTTCATTTTTACAGTTCCCTTAATTGAAGCCAGCAAAAAAATGTTATGAATGCCTTTTGTGACATATTGGATGGAGCTGCTCTTGTACTTTTACTTTTTATGCTGCATTGGCAATTTACAATATATGAATATGCTGAATATGAGCATTTCCTTTTCAAAGAAAACAAATACGTTGTCAAAGTACATGGGGAGAGGCTGCGATTGAAAACGCGAACTGATTTTTTTGGATAAAGTTCTCTGTATGTAATTTAATGCATCTGCTCGTCGTGTAGTGAGTTCGTCCCTAAATTTTTGTCATAATAAAGTCGTCGAAAATAATATAACCAAGTTGAGCCTAACCGGTTCAAGTTTTTCCCAATAAATTTTAAACTGTCTTGGAAAATTCCTTTTTTCCAAGTTGTCTAATTGCATTAGTAATTACAAAACTTAATTAATGACTGCAGAGATACAAATGGCTTATTTGTCTTAAGCTTTTTAAGTAATTATCTAAACACAAAATTCCTTGTTTCTGCTGATTAGAATAAAACAAAGATACAAAATCAAGAGATTTGTAACGTAATTAATGTTTAATATGGCACCGTCAAGAACTCTGGTAATTCATTAACCTGTCTTATTCCATCGTTGTAAAATCAAGTGGAGTCAAGGTCTAGTTCATTTCAAAGAATAATCCACTAGAGAGAATCTTATTTTATGCTCGCCCGGACTCTGACAAAGTAAATGGCTTGTGTCTTGCTAAATTATGACTGAGTTATGAACAAATCAGCACAAGTAATAATAAGACAAAAATTATCAAGCCCAGCCAAACCCTTGTTTTCATCTCTTTGAATTTTATAGACACAGACATATACATTAAGGGAGAGCAAAGCAAACCACACCTCTTTTTCTTCTTTATTGTAGATTTTAAGAACAAGACAGTAATCAGTAAGTAATCAACTAAATAAGTTTCGTATTTTTTTGTGAATGTCCTTCTTCCACCATCAACTGGAACCCAACAAAGTACAATATTATTACTATTGTCTGCGTGATGATGTGAGTGAGAGTTGTGGTGCATTTACTTTTCCTTGAATCCCTCAATAAAGATACTCAAATATCAGACCCAAATTCCAAATCGTGTTTCTTTTTTTTTCAACAAATGACTATCCTATACATATGCATGTAGTGCGTATGGACTGATGCTATAACCTTTGAACAATAAACATATTTTACTCAAGCAATACAATCAAAGAAAATCTTTTCTATTCAAAATTATTATTTGAAATGTGTTATATTAGAAATAATAATTTTGCTATCAGTTTGTTCAATTCAGTTCAAGTCAAAAAGTAAACCCATGTCTGCCTCATTACGAGGAAAAAAGGATAAAAAATATGTTAAAAATTCCAAATCTTGATGTGCATGTATGAAGATGATCTTAAAGGATTTTATAGGAACCAGTAGAAAAGATCTGTAGGTCGTAAATATTAATGTTTGTAATTTTTCAAATGTTGTATGGATTAGTTGAATGGGGTGCCTATTTTTTAAACGCCCAGGCCATTCGCAGAGATCAAATCAGGTGTGAGAGTGCTCAAAGCCATCATGCAAAGCCAGAGCCACAAATGAAGAACGCAAATTACCAACTTTCATTATAATATCTCCTCCATCTCGATCCTCATTCATTTCGTGGTTTGGTGCACTTTTCTTTGTGATTCTTGATTTTTACAAAGGAACATAATAATATATTATTGTAATGGCCTTTCCTCTATCTTCATCAAAGAAAATAAATATTTCTACGGTTCAAATCAGACAGCATAATGCCTTACAGAAGTAAGCGTACTGCTGGCTGATTATTCTTTTCTCAGTCGGCGTTTATTTAAGGAGAAGTTTTCATATAATGCCCAAAGTTTTTGGGCATTTTGGCTACGACTATTACAGACTTTTTGATTTTCGGGGTGTGAGGTACCATACTGGTCAATGCATGTACATATGTACATCCTTGATTGAGGATACCATTTACTTTTTGGGCGGACGTGGAATTTTGCTCCAGGCCTCACATTGTAATTTTAGATAATGAGCTACACTACTCGTCAAATTGTGAAAAGTTGCAAATGCCAAAATATTTGATTTTTAATTCATTTTAGGTATATATTTAACATGCCGCACATATATTTCCCAATCCAAGAAAACATCAAAATCCCGTGACTAACAAGTTACAAACAATGTGAATCAACTTATGAATGTATGTATACATTTAAGCGTATTGTTAATTACCAACTTCATTGATATTAGTTATTGGCCGGCCATTGACTGAAGCAAGATCATAACTTATGGCTGTCATTTGGAACCTTTTTACTCGAATCGGGAGGCTTTAGAAGAAAATGGGATGAATACATCTAAATTGCAAATTTATAGTTTATTTAATTTGAATTATAAAATGTGTAAAGAAACCCCCTGTAGTGTATGATCACACATTTACCATGCTTGTTTGGACCAACTTCTTTAAGGAATTAGATTCCATATTTGGAAAGCAGTTATTCCGGTCGTCCGTCACTCTTTGGTCCACATCTAACTTAATTTTCCTTGGTTTGCATATTTAGCCAAAGTTCTCTTTGTCTCACCTTCATTAGGACAAGTCAATTTTAAGTGCAATATCCTTAAGTATAATAATAATACATCCAACTTTTGACCTTTTGAAATGTTTCTTTTGACGGCTGTAATGTCAACAACAGATATAAGCATTTCAAGCCAAACCCTCTTCTCTGTCTAAGTACTAGCAAGACAAGTACAAATTACGATGCCATATATTCATCTCTTGCTACAAGTGCTAAAATTTAGCAGCTCGGCAATAATAATTTGACAGCATAATTTACAAAATACATGAATGAATCTTTTTATTTATAATTCTCAAAAGCCAAGCCTGCGTATTTCTTAAAAATAACAAAGTTCACCATACGAATAACCAAAAATATAAATTCTTTTTTTTTTTTTACATTATATAAGCATTACATTATAAACTATCTATCACGATTGCTACTGGAAAGATTTTTACAACACAACTTTAAAAGGATTGAAGCACAAAAACGTTTTAAAGGGATTTTATGCATTTATCTAATCTATTGTGGATTAGAGAACAGTAGAACGGTTTTATTAACTACTTGGCTCTTAAGCTTTAAATTTGATCTGTTAATGCTTCTTTCCCTAGGAATGAGTGTCAATTGTTCAGTCATGTGTGTTGGTGGCTGACTACTTACCTCTAACTTATTAGGGATAATTTAAAATTTTCTAAGAAGTTGAAAATCAAGTTAAACAATGCTGAAATAAATTACATAAATGGCCCTGCCAAAGCACATTTCACACTTTGCTGAACAATATTTAAGATTTTAAATAATAACAATATTTTAGCTGATTAAGAGCATTACAGAAAGTCTGCAGCTCTCAATTTAACATACACATGTTAACATTAATCGTAAGCATTGTGGGTAATTTCATTTTGATGAGTAGACAAATTTGAAACAACAGATGGATGCATAATATTATACAAAATATGAGTTCCAAATCAAGTGCCAAAAAGAAGTAATCTAAATACATTGATTTTGTATTAAAGCCATTTGGAGCTAAACAAAAAATCGATATCTTATAAAAGTTATAAGATGCTTTTCAATTAATCTCACCTTCACATTTCACACCACAGATTTATAACTGTGCTGTCTAAAGATTCATTAAGTAGTAAGATAAAAACGGTCATACCAGATTAATGGAAGAATGGTTGCATCCAAATATGGAAATGGTCGTGGTTTCACTCAAGTCTTACTCCTTTCTTAGACCGCTATTGATTTGCATGTCGGTCAACATTAGTATGTGAATACAATTATGTATTTCCTTTCTTTAAATTATTTTTCTACAAAGCATTGAATTAAATGCATATTCGGTTTTATCTCAAAAGTAGTTAATACCATACATACTTATATATGTGTTAAAGCCGTTGGCATTCTTTCCATTATAATAGCCAAATGTTTTAAAAAGTATTTCTCAATAAACACTTTAACCAATCCAGCAAAATAGAAACAATGGCCAAGAAATTACTGCAAAGCTAAAATACATTTATTTTCTTGAGACCAAGCATAAAATCTCATTAAAAATTTGACGCTCCGATGAACAAACACAGTAGTCATCTAACCTAAAGTCAGATAAAATTGTCACAAGTTTGAATTCAATTGTTCAAAGTTGGATCAAGTTTAATATATCAATACGTGTTTGTTTTTCTCATGCCACTTGGTAAACCAATTAGTAAAAGATTGGTATTTTTTGGGTTCTTTGCTTTGTTTAGGAAAAATGTTTATTTAACCACAACTTTATTAATTTCAAACTTTTGCAGACAATCTTTTTTTTTAAATCGTGTTAGAACAAAAACATTTCTTCAAAGTTAATAGAATCACGTTAAAATTAATGACACTAATTTCGTTCCAAACAACAAACACGAACAATAATTTTGATTTAACCATTGCATTGTCTTTCCAAACTTGGAATAATTGGATAATTTGATTTCCATTGCATTCCTCCCTACATACATATTCTGTTGAATTGTGAGATAATTTAAATGACAAATGGGTGACACTCAACAAATGCATTTTTATTTTGTATGTGTATATAATAATCCTTTTTATTCTACAACAAAACACCGCTTATGCTATACAAGTAACAACAACTAAGGTCAAGTGCCAAACACTGTCTGTGGTAAATATTTTAAATGTTCTATTTTCTTATTTAATTGGGCGTTAATCATTAGTTTTAACTGTCGTTTATATTGTTGCAAGTTAGTAATTGCAATGGAACGTGAAGACGCCCATCATTCCAAACAAGCTAATTGGCCATTTAACTCATCCTAAACAAATGGGGTATTGTTTTTTGAATTGTCATTCAATTTTATTTCGGATGAAATAAATTTTCACAAATTGACTTAAATATAAAAGCCTCTTTTCTCTTGTCCCATTTCCTATTAAACTACTTATATAACTTGTGTACGTGCAGGTAAAAAGCGTCGTTACTTTTACAAATGTAGGTACAGATAAAATCTGTATGAAATAATATATATATAGATTCGTATAAGTATGAATTATCCGTTTCCTTTCATCTTTGAATAATTGCATTTGCACCCATGAGAAATAGCAACGTCTTGCTTGGTTAAATCTAATTCATATTTAGTTCTAGACAGGACAACAGTAATTTCTTTCAGGTCATAAAATCTGGAAGTTTTTTGGGGAGATAAAACCAATATAAAAGTTGTAATCTTTTCCTTGCACACACATCGCGTTGATAGATCCAGAGCGTATTTCATTTTATTTTCCTGGGCAGTTTCACTAGAGCAGTAATAACAGTAAATGTGGTGTATAGGAAAAATGAGAGTAATGAAAATATGTAATTCAGAACGAGTCATAACCTGTGATATGGAATAGAATGAAATGAAATGAAAATAATGAAATGAGTGATTTGATTTGATATCTGATGAGCTTAAATTCAGAGGGGAAGAAACTCCAGGGAGAGAAGATCGTCGTAAAATATTTCGTAGAGCACAAGTACCTAAGTAAGTGCCTTATTCTCCACAAGTTGTATATCTACTTGGCTATATCACAGAAAAAAGGAAAAAGACTTCCTGTGAATCCTGTTTTCCAACATTACACAGAAGGTTGGTAAATGTGGCTGGCTTCCAATCCAACGTCCAAATGTAAATGAAGTCATCTATTTAACAAAAATGAAGAACCAAAACGCGTGAACGTATTCTTCCCATTACACTTCACTGTGCATAAAAATGTAAACACACAAAAAAGATAATTTATTACAAATTTTACCATAACCTTCCCATGCCAGAGGCTCCTTGTATAAATATATTTTATATATATATATATAAATGTAAATACGTGCTTGGTCAAGATGAAACATTAAAATAAAGTTAGATATTCATCCAAATACATAGTTTTCTATATATACAAATGCTTTGTAAGAAAAAGTTTTGGTTCGTCTCAAATAACTGAATTTTCCAGAGTCCTTTAGTTGTATTTTTTGTAGAGTTGAGTTCAATCCCCACACACTGAGTTTGGTCTATGTACGTAGGTTGTGTAAAATTGAGCACGACCTAGGGTACTGTGGAAGGCCAAGAAAAAGTTGGTGTGAGAGAGGGAACAATATATTTATCTCCGTCTCATACCAAATTCTGGTCTGACCATAAAAATTCCAACTTTCTCCCCCTCCTCCAATGCAGATACATTAATAGGGTTAGGGAGCCAGGACCCTCATCTCTGCCATAATATATAAACTTTGATTCCTCTTCCATATGATGGCTATAATGAGTAATTGGTTCTCTTTATACTCCTCTCCTTGAATAACAAAGTTTCGTTTGCTTGGTGTGGAATTTATAGAGCAGGGCTATTAAGTAGAATTACATTACAAAATTCCAGATAAAACTGTTTGAAACTAATTGATATCTATAAAGGCAGGACTCGCTATGCATATACTATATATACATAGTTGATAGGAAGCAGGCTAATATTTAAACTATGAGATGTAATAAAGAAGAGAGTCTTCCTTTGTCCCTCGTCTGAAGGAAGACAAATCCATTTGAAATTCTAGGGTAGGACGGATCCTATGGAAGCCTTAAAACATCAAGGGGTTATTCAGCAATCTATATACCTTTTGTGTGCTGGCTCGGTGTAGAATAAACTAGAAAAAGTTTCTTTTCAATTTTCAAACCACCACAAAGTATATAATGGTATTCTCTGCATAAAGTTAAAAACCTGTTACAATTTCATTGTTTTATTTTATAAAAACTTTTTTTAGTATTGAGATATGTTTAAAGCAAAGATGCATACATATATGTATCAGTAAATGACACATTTGGTTTTATAGCATCTAATAATAATAATAATATTCCATATATACATACTTATTTATATACATGCACACATTACATATGCCAAAGTATGAATGTAACATGAAACGCAACAGACTTATTGAGGGCAAAGAGAAACGAGTGAAAATTGGAGCAGTGCATGTTGGAGAAAGTTTTGAGTATATATATAAATATATGAGTGAGGTGGGAGAAAGCATTGAGCCAACCCAAATAGTGGTAGGTATTGAACAACATGAGCCAAAATACACAGACAACTATATGAGCCACCCTACCACAGTCTCCTTTCCCTTTCACTTAATGCAAGTAACATACAAAGACGAGAGTGAAGCTACAAATACTGCTCAGTGGAGGCGAGGTAGGGAGAACAGTCAGAGTCTACGTCTCCACATCGGTGGAGGAAAGTTGCGAAAACTGGGGAACTTTCACCTCCACGTCATTCCACCATACATCCCAACTTTCTCCTCTTTTAGCTTGAAACCGCATGCCCAAGTGAAAGTAAAAGTGTCGAAAATTATGGGTGTTCCAAAGTATAGGGGTCGTATGATTCATATGTATATGGATAGAAGGTAGTTTGCTTACATTGAGATTGAGGGAGATCACAATGGGCTGGGTAGCATAGAAGCTCACTATTGGTGTTGGCCCCGTTTTTAGAGAGGTTGTGGTAGTGGCTACGAAGCATGGGCAGGATTGGAGCCTCTAATAATGATGATGATTTTCATTCACAAGACCAGACCCCCGAAAGTCCCCACCTCTTTACTCCTCGACACTCTTTACTAGAGTTCGCCGAGTCCATTTTCATGAATGGATCAGGGAGAGACGGAGCAAGGTCATTCCAAGAATTCACATTCCCCAAAATACCCCCAAAAAATGCCCCAAAACTTTCACCCCCAACCCTGACCCTTTTAAAAGGGGGTTCAGGGGTTGGGTCCTCATATAAAAAATTTGGGGGCTTAGCAGTGGATTTTATGAATGAATGTGTTCCCTAGTTCCCCAGCAGAAGTGAACCCTTCCTCGATCTGGCGTACTCCTTTACTATACTTATACGCAACCGTAATTTTACACTGCTAGTAGTATCTCTTTTCTAGCCGGGCAAGTGAACAGAAAGCAGTCAGTTTTACTCAGAACGTTGTCGGGACAGGGTGTCGTTCTTTCAACTCCCGTCTATCAAGCTTTTGGTGTGAGACTTAAAGTTATACATTTTCACTAGAATTTTGGGGCAAAGTGAGACTTTTAGGGGAAAGTCAGTCACAATGCAATAGTTTGGAGAGACACTAGCAATTTGTTACAAATATTGCAAATAAACTGAGAATAAAGGTGAATGAAAGAGACTGATTGACTGAGATTTCTACAAAAGTTATTTCAGAAAAACTGCTACTACAACTTTGTGTCAGGAGAAAGTCACTATATTATTAGGTTGGTAAACATTTTTCAAATTAATCTCTACTTAAGTTAAATAAGTAGACCCAAGTTTTTCTTTTTTAAAAAAGAAGCATAGTATGAAACTAAAATGTTTTGCAAATGAGGCTTTTGTCATGAGCTCAAGTTTTGGTGAAAGGAGGATTTAGTTGTATCTCAAAACCCCGAATTTGGTTTGCTAGCTCTGGAATAGACGCGCAGTTGTGTGTGAGTCTTATCCAGGCAGGGTTTGGTCCACAGCACACTTCCAGCATTGAACAGTTCCACTGCAACCTCTCTCGAGGAAACATCTCACAATCCCAAACATTCTTTCCCTATAGTTTACCCAATAGAGAAAAACTTTGAAAAATTTCTACATCATCACATTACCACAGATAAAGTAATGACCACACCCACCAACAATTAAAACAAACAATATTCATTTCCTTGTTACAAAACAAGATCAAAAACTAACTTTCAACTTTTACTTTTGAATTGAAAAACACTGAAAAAGACTAAATTCCAAGTTTTTGTGAAAAGTTGAAAATCACATACTGGGAAAATTGAGAACGGGTTTAAGAACTTGTAAAACTTGAAAGCCACAGTTAAAACATTGTGAACATTTGTAATATAGAAATTGACACTGAATTGAAGTTGGTTCTCTTTAAATTCCCAGAAAATTTTTGCGACCATTCAAATTTTACCTGAATTATTGTACCTAAGTTCCGTAAAATATTACAATAAATCCGGATTTAACAAACATCAGCTTATTCGACTTCCAGGTATATGCAAAATCTTAAGAATTATTTGGAGAAAGTTCACTTTTCTTTGTTGGAGGAAAATGAGACTTGAGAAATTCAGACTTTAATGATTACTGAAAGTTTATATCAAATCATATCATACAAATTTTGACTTTTCGATGAAACAATGACTTAAAATTTACGTATTACGTATAAAAGTTTAACAATAATAAAAGTACTGCATGTCCAATTTAAGTTTTTTCAAATTATACTTAAATCACAAAAGAAATATCGCTTAACTTATTTATTTCAAGATATTAATGCATTTTTTTCACAATATTCAATTTCATGCAAGATTATTTCAATTAAAACTGAGATTCTCACATCACCCATGAACCAAGTGTTTAGTCAATTCCTTGTCCTAATTCTATTATCTGAAGCCAACCAAAATCTGAGGAAAGACAAATTGAATTTAAGATTACATACCTTTGGAATTAGATTTAGGAATATATTTTTTCTCAAAAGAAAGCGGAAATTAGATTTTTTGCAATTATAAAAAATCTCAAAGAAAAAGTTTTTCTATACATACATCATGCAAAACTCTTGTGAATTTTACAATTATTTTGGCAAGTCTGTTTAAAAGTTTTTTTTCTTTTTCTAGAGAAAATTAAAAAGTTTTAGTTTTGCTGACATTATTTAAATAGTCAAACTTTACATATTTTTTTTCAAATTAAACTTATGCTTTGTGTCAAAATTGCAATCAAAGTTTCAATATTAGTATTTGCTGAATTCAATTTATCTACTTTTTGTTGCAAAAAGATGAAAAACTCGGCAAATCTCAAAATTGTCTATTAATGCCCCATCCGACTTGACCAAATAGATCGTGGGCGTTAGTTATTATAATATACTTTTACAAGATGGAAAAGAAAAGTCAGACAAATTGTTAGATTGCAAGAGTTGTTGTGTTAGAGCAGATTAAATTGGACTGATTTAACAGAATCTCCATTTATACAACAGAGCGTTAATTAAACTTCCAAACCACAACCACTTTAATTATCACCCAATTTAAGTGAAAACACATTACAACACCCAGCGTGGCAATGCTCAACATAAAATGGACAAATGAGTTTTGTTCAGTCAGACCACTTTGTTATTTTTGTTGTACATTGAATTTACAATTATTTCACTCAATCAATTTCAATTTGTCTAAAATTTTCCAAACAATCCAAGATTCAAGCACTTGAAGCCAAGTTTATTTCATTTCCTTTACAAATTTGCCATGTCTTTGACTGAGTGAGCTAAAACTTGAGAGAAGTTAGACAATTGCATCATTGTCCTACAAAACTTTGAGTACGTTCATTTCTAGTTTTGCAAAGTCTGTCTGTGAAAGTGTGGTTTTATTGGTAAAGAGCTCTGCTTCCGTTTCACAATGTCTATCATCAAGTTTAATTCCAATCTGACTTCAATGCTTAAAATTAGTTTAAATACAAGTTGCAGTGGGAAACAAATAATCTCAGTCTGTTGGAGTAGGAATTTACAGCGTTTTGTGGTTTTCCAGATACAGTCGTAATTGCAAAATGTTGTAAACTAACTTTGTTTTTGTTCATTTAGCAATGCTGTGGTAGAATAATGAAACACAAACTTTAATTGACTTTACAACTCTTGAATACAAAATCGAAAATTGAGACCCAAATGACATTCCATTCCGTGGTTCATGTTGACAATGCTTATTTTTTTAAAAAAGTTTTGCACACATTTCTATATATGCAGTTGTCAAATTCTTGTGCATTCTTTTTTCATATTATTTAATTTCACCCAATTGAAAATTCAATTTAACAAAGGGCTTTTGTATATATACATACATATAGAGAAAAAAATAAAAGTGCGATTAGTTGAGTTTTCTTGGGTGAAAACTATTTTTATTAGTCTGCAAAATATTATCTCATCATACGGTCTAGTGGATGAGATTGAACGTCCTGCTTTCACTCTGCCTTGGAAAGTCAAAAGTGAATTGAATCAAGTGAAAAAATAAATTATTCCCTTGAGAAAGTCACAGCTTTGAGCTTTTTGTGTTTGCTTCAACTTGAGTAAAAGTTGGAGAAGAAAAGTGAATTTTCCGTGATATTATTTGACGAAGTGGAGCTTAGCCGTCCAACTTTGCCCCAATTCCCCAATCACATTTTCCCTTTCTCCTAAAAAAATCTGCAATAACGTAATAGCGTCCTTTCCTTTCTCAAGAGTATTAAATCAATCAACATTATATGTGATCAATGTTGAGAAATTCCATTCCCTTTCAATTTTCAAGATACTTTTTTCCTTCATTATTTACTTAAAACAATATTTTTTCTGCCGTTAAAGTTAGCTGGCTACTAGTTGATGTTAAATTGAATTAGAGGGTAAAAAAGAAGAAGAACGGTCAGTTGAGTCTGCCAATAAAATGGAAACCAAATCACCATTTCAAAGGTCAAAGGGGAAAAAGAGGAATTTATTTATTTCTCTTTCTTTTTGTGTGTATATGTCAACAAGTTCAATCAATTTGATTTTCTAGAGACATTTTCTATTTATTTAGTAAACATGATTGTAAAGCAATTGGAGAAAATTACATTTGAAATTATAATTTTGTTCTTTTCTTTGTAATTTGCAGAGATGCAACTTTTGGGGTGATTTGAGCCATACAATTCTCTATCCTATAAAAGCTCCTCCTTGATGTCAAACTTGCCTTTGCATTGAATTGGAACAAGTTTTATTGGAGTGGCAGAAAACTGAGTGGATTGTTTAATTAAAAAGGAGAAATTACATTTTTGGGACTTGAAAGCAAGCCATTCAATCGCATAACTCACCGACTGCAGCTCAGCTTTGGATCGAAATAAATGATTTCCCGATAAAGCATGAATTTTTAAGAACTCAATTTGGACAACAAGCAAGTTCGGGGACTCTCTGGAAAACGGGAAGGAGAAGTTTGAATAAAAGGAAATCGTGCTTAAGGCTGAACATAACACCTTATCCCAAGCTCTGAATTAAAGAGAGAAATAAAATAGAGTGAGGGCACTGCAGCAAAGCAACAATTTTAAATTCAAAGCAAGGACATTCCACCAGCAAATGTCTTGCTAGATAGAAATACGAGGATTTCTTCGTCGTATAAGAAGTACTCAAGGGACTTGGCGTTGCGTTTGTTGCATTTCTTCAACACAGAAATGCTTAAATATCTAACCCACAAGTTGAAAACACAGTCACTGAACGAGATCGACCAATTCCAAAATAAGGTAAGCTACTAATTTTCTAAATTCAGTCTTGAAGAGACCAATCGTTGATTGTGATTGAGAAGTTTAAAAAGTTTTGCTTGAGTTCAAGTTATTTTCGTGAGTGTGAGTGGGCAGGCTATCGTTAATTTTTCATGAAGGAAATGGTTCCGACACTCAATTTAAATTGGGTATGACTGGATTGGACCATTGCTGCTATCATTATTACCCGCATTTTGTGTACATGTATATATATATGTAGGCAATGATATGTCTGTTGAGCAGAGAAAATCAATAGGCCCACCAATGTTCACTAAAGATTAGTTGGAGTGAAAGTTTAAAGCAATAATATGCATGTATCTCTAACATTATACATGTAGTCTAAATTACATCGGCTCAAAATTAAATAAGCCTAAATGGCTATTAACCAAAAAATAAACCATGCATGTGCACTTTGCTGGTCATGAAGGATATAATGTAAGCGAAATTATTCAAATTGAAGTTGGCATAAACCAATTTTCGAAAATGGAAACAAAAGGTTACACTTTATCTAAATTGGACTTTTAATATTTTGGTATGCAATTCGGTTCAAGTTTTAATGCATTTTTTCGAATCGTGCACGTACTTTTAGGTACATATAACATGCATCTTCGTGGTAGGAAGCAAAATGCAAAAAAAGCAATATAATAGCCATTGGTTTAAAGACGCAATAAAAGCAAATAAAGAACGCATTTAATTCGGTACTGCAACTAACTTCCTATATGTAAGTAGAGACTTTTTCGCAGATTTTTCCATTATATCCTTTGTCGTGAAATTTCGGTTGTAACATTGTAGCCGTAAGCTGAACGTTTGTAACGCTTTGACAATTGGAGATATCTCCTTTTAATTACGTTAATAGACAATGGAACAGACATCAGGTCTTAATCCTCCATCCTCTGTAATTATTTATTCAAAAGTCTATTGCATACTGTGGTATCTTACTTTATGTTAAATCGCTTTCTGAGAATTTCAAAATGAAAATGTTCAAACCTTTATCAGTCAAACTGGGCTGTCAACAAGGGAACTAGGAGAAGATGCTTAAACTTACACAGTCATCTATACTAAACGTGTGGAAAGTATTTATTTTAGGGTAAAAATGATGAGGATCTGCACAAATGGAAATCTGCAAATTCTCCAAATTCTCACGACTGTAACAGTAATTAAATATTTGTACATACTGTATCAAATTCCTCAAAACGTATATACAAATTTAATAGTAGCTGTCAGAAAAGTTTGAAAAATCAATTTATTTATAACTGTCGCTCATTGGCAATACCATGTCATTAAATTAATATCCTTGAATTTTAATGACATGCTATAATTATTTTTTGTATAGTATAGTAAATCGCTTTAACAGCCGTGATTGTAACGTGCGATACTTATCGTTCATTTTCCTCTTTATACCATGTGCACTGTACATATGTATATCAAATGTAACAAAAAGTTAATCCTTCTTTAAAATGATTAAAATCTTTAAAATGCAAACGATTAATAGCAATATCAAAAACTGCATTGTTTGTGTTTTAAATTAAATATTTTCTTCACTTATTGTATCTAAACCAATTGAATTGTTACAAAGGGTTATAAATATATAGAGAGAATCATTTTTATTGTATGGCTGTGGTGGTGTGCCACAATTTAGAAGAGTTGGCATTCAATTGACAGCAAGAATGGTAAAATGAATGAATGAATTTTCCAAGAATTGTGACTCTTGAAATTCAAATGGTATTATTCAATTGGAAAAGCATTTTCCTTACTGTACATTTGGCAAGGTAATGACTACTTTTTAAATTTGATTGGGGCCTTAGCTCAATTCTCGCTTTTTAGAGTTAACTCATATTAATTTACACAATACAAAATGTGATTCATTTCATGCGGAATTTAAAAGAGTCGTGCATGTTGTTATTTAAACATTGAATATTTTATTTGAATTACTTTTATAAAATGGGAGCGTTTAGCTTAACTCTTGCGATACTTTGAATAACTAATATCTTAGAATGTGCAGGACAAAAATAGCTTACAAATTTAATCCACAAGTCAAACCATGCATTTATATAAAAGCCTAAGGCTAGTAAGGCTGGCAATAATTCTCTTCATTGTCTACCATCAAATATGAGAATGTATCACATCTCAATCGTCATATGCCTCATATATGTACATAAATATATACAGTAAAAAAATGTAATTTAGGATTCTTATTTTTTACTTAATTGAAAGAATAAGCTTTTCTTTTTTCATTAGTTTAATTTTAAATGCTTGAAAGAAAGCTAAAAGCTAAAAGTTTTTGAAGAGAAGACATTTATCCCACAAGATCTTTTACTTGGATCAACTTACCTTCCCTCTCTCATTAGATTCTTCCGAACAAATCTCCAGAAAGGACTTTTATCCCTGGGAGATATCATGGGAGTGCGAGTACTACCAGTTGGCGTATTGCTTAAATATTTCATGGAAAATACTTCATCATAACCAAGCACAGCTTTTGTCTCTCTCCTCTTTTCTGTCCCTAAGATATTTACGGTTATGTGTACTAGCACTGAACCAAATTTAATCTTATGTCTTCCATCCAAAGCACTACCTAATTTATACTTTAATAAATAATACATCTCTTTTGAAATTTTATATAAATGTCATCCCATCAAGAGAATTGACTGTAGAAACTAAATAACTTTGTATAATCTGATATAAAAGTATGTAATGTCAAAAAATATTTATCACGCATCAAGCAGGTCATATCAAATCAGCAACTAGTGTTAATGAATTTGATTTACATTTTATTGCAATATGCGATAACGTAATGTGCATTCGTTGGTCAACTTGCTAGAAAAGATTCTACATACTTTATGTAAAAGTAATCTGACACTTGATATCCTTGTGTCACCTTTCAACTTATTACCACAGCAGACTTTTTCTTCGTCATAACACATAACGCGCAACCACGCTGTGATATCTTGAATTTAAATCATAAAATAAATACAAATTTTTCTCTTACATTTTATCAACAAGTTTGATTGTTTCATCTGACTGAATTACATCACTTTACTTTATTTTCTAAAAATTATTTAAGCATGATTTGCAAATATGAAATCAGCTATATAAAAATTAGCATATGCAGATATACATCTATAAATCGAGGATTAATATTCATTTTTCAGAGCAACTTGATATATTGCCGCAATGACCAAGAGTTGGAAAAAAGAGTAATAACAGCAAGGGCAGCAGAATAGCCAAACGTGTGTTACTTGTCAGCGTATTTCAACGGGTAGATAGATTATTGGATTAATTTGATATTTGAGATCTGTACTCAACTTGACAATTGACAACCCACCGAACTACTATTCCTAGGTACATTTTATAAGTCGGCAAGTTTTCTTGCCCTTTTCATCAAGGTATATGTGGACTCGTATTATTTCAGAAAAAATCACGATTCATGCTAATCATTTATTTTGAGCAATGGTTGCGCAAGTTGTTAAATCAAAGGGTATATAAGTTGAATAGTGTCAACCATTGGCAAATTTAAAAGCTCAAATATAATTGTCACCGTTAAATATGTTAGTAACCGATTTTGTGGTTAATTGAGCCAATTTTGTGAATTGTCTATTTTGACTGGCAGATTGTGGTAGATTTTGACAAAATTGTAAATCTAAAACTACGTGAGTCCAATTTATGCTTAAATTCAAGTATTTAAATTGCAAATTTAATGCCGATTAGATAAAGGCGCATTCAAATGATAACAAAAAATATTAAAACTTTGCAGAGTGCAATTATGCATTTGATATCAGCAGTGTATTAAAAAGCAAATGACACAAATGTTCATTTGTATATTATTTAATACCATTAGATAAAAAAATTTACTGACTCTTAAGCTAAATGTGAAGAGGGTTGTTTTTTGTGGAAAATTTTTAATAATTGCAGATGTAAAGTACTTTAAACCGGTTGCACCAAAAATAAACTATATCGATCATAAAAGCCATTATTATCTGTATGTGTAATTAGCTCTTTTGACTTGCAAAAATTCCAATTTCTTTTAAAATTACCACCCAATCCCAAAAAAAAATATCAAGATACCGTGTCGTAATGATGCAATTGAATGTAATAGAATGTTTGTCTTACGGCATATACTAACCAAGAAGTGTCAAAAGAGAGCAGAAATTTTGGTACTGTGTGCAAAGGTTGCAGTAAAGCCCATTAAACTTTGAAATTAATTTACTTTTCATACACACACACACATGCCTACACGCAACATGTACTTTTACAACTTGGCCGTTTTTCTGTTCGTCAAGTTAAATGAGCTACGTACTTTTCGTTTTTTAAGCAGGCCAAGATCATAACTTTAGTTAATGTGAGTAGTGCAACGTTTTTAGTAAATAAAAATCCATCTTGCCTCTGGATGCTTGTGGTTCTCTAGGATTTTAGTAATGAAAGAAACAGCGGGGTTGGCTTTTGTGGTGTGAATAAACATTGTTGAATAGATGCAATATTATTTATTCTTTAAACATTTCGTTGTCAATATATGGTATGATACTACCAAGTACCATCGCCAAATAAATAATTTTTTTCTTACACACACATATGTTTGCTGACTTGAGTTTATTAAGTAATGAAATTATTTTAGTCCGTATCTCACTTTCCTGACAAATTTAAAGTGTGGAACAAGTACACATATACACGTATTCAGATGACTCGAATCAAAGAGTGTTTTTTACCAAGCATGCATATCTACATGTATGATGTTTTGCATCATCCTAATATTCTTAATACCACACACCATAACCGCAGAGGTTTTGAGTCTTAAATTTAAAATGTGAGATGTTTTGCTCTAAGCAGTCACGATATCTATTTGTGCGTTACAACTTTGATTACTACATTTGTAAGATTCTTTCCTTTACTGTATTTTAAGTAGTTGTTGGTATGAAGGAGTATATATATATGTATATATAGTGTGTTATTTTGGGTTATATGTATGATATGAAAATGTGTACCAGAAATAGTGTAGTAAATAGTAGCAGTGTGGCGAATGGAGATAGATGGATGTTATGTTGTGTGAGCATTTAACTTGTCAATCGTATCGGCAAATTAAGTGCACAGTACGAGTCATAAAAGGATCAGTAGTTTTACTTCATACATGCGTCATCAAATCCTCTGCTAAAAATTAATGTACTTTCCTTAAAATGACTCTGAACTGTCCAAAATTGCTTACTTACATAGATGTTGTACATGGAGCAATATAATAGGAAGTGAGCAAAATTTAATTCACAATCAATAAAGGAAGTGTCCACCTAAAATAACTATGTATAACTATAACCTTCATTATTATTGTCTGCAATCAATGTTCTCATACACACAAAATGCAATATGTAGGCTATTAACTTTGGAAAACTTGTTACTTCATATTGATCACTCGATTTTGGTTCAACCAAGGAATGAATTATTAATTTATATCGTTGTCCACTGCGTGATATTCTACAACATGAAATTGACTATATTATAGCTTTAAAAGCATATAGATTTGATGCTTGATATTTTGTGCAATGCACGATTCAAGTTTGCAGCATAGTCTAAAGCCTGATTAAAAATTTGCCAAAGTTTAGTTCAAATCGATTTTAATCGATTTTGCAAAACAGGATATCAGTTAAATATGTATATTGAAAGAACACAATAATGCTATTAATGATCATTGTTTAAAGGGCTTGGATTTAGATTTAGAGTCAATTATACACAGTTTTGAATCGATTCATAATATTTTTTCAACAACTTACACACCAAACCATTAAATTGAATGCGGGCACCATTATTATTAAATTTTATTACTGATTGTTATAATAATAATAGCCGTTAGTTAGTCACTCATTGGATGCCATTGTGATTGAGTAAAGTATCCTAATATATCGCATTTGGTTAATTTTGAATTGTAGTATAGTAATAATGTGCAGTCTTGTCATGAGTCGTGAATCATGGGAGTGTGAGAGTAATTTTACGACCTAATAATAATGGTACATGATGCACTTATCATTGCTGTAGATTCAGAAAATATTATTCTGCAAATTATTTTTCACATCAAGTAAGACTGTTTTTCTTTTACTATTTATTTACAACTTGAAATTTATTGTATGTATGAGATCATATAGCGTGCTTATCTTCGGCAACAGAGCTAACGTAAAATTTAGTTCAGCTGTCTGGTTCAGTATTTTCTATGCACACAGGGCAAAGTAATGAGATTAAGTGATGGTGCCATAATAATGTTATGGACCAACCAAAGCTGAACATTATAGATTAGTTTATTTAGCTACAATATACGAGCAGCCAAAGTGGGGAAACAGAGATTAAGATTAAATTTACTTTACAATTTAAAAGAGCCAACTGACACGCGATGTACATTATGTTGTTTGTAAAGAAAACGTCGGAAAAGTTCTTTGCATGTATATAAAGAAAAAGTGTAATGAACGAGAATGATGTGCGATATTCTCAATATTGATTTAAAAGGTTTAAATAAGTTTTTCTGCAATGTGTGGTTTAGACATATCTATAATTTTCCTGCTTGTTTTTTTTTATTTGATGAGACTTTTCACTATATCCGACTTCAAATTATTCAACAAACTGCAAAGTTCAGGTTATTTTGTTTGAACAGAATTAAATTTTTATGTAGCCATCATTGTCTAAAATTTGGATTAAGAGTCGTGTTAGTTTGCGAAATAGAGTTTAGAAATTAATGGCATAGGTTTTGTGCACAATGCTGCATATTTCACTCATTGAACATTGGGTTGGTTCTTGCTTCTGCACTATTATACCTATAGGTAAACTGAAGTAAACTAAAACCATTGATTTTAATTTGAAGAATGTAATAATGAAGGGTGATGGGCCATTCAGTCGTTTCACTTTGAATTGGATCGTGGAGTTAATAGCTACTCTTATTTCAGTCCGTTTGATTGAGGATAATCGATTAATGCAACACGTCCCATTTTGAACATTTCTTGTTCTTTATTAACTAAATTTTGTGCCGCAAAATCAGGCTTGCCATAAAGGCGAATGAATGCATGTGCGTTTTAAAAAAAAATAGTCCCAGTCATTTCATAGATTGTTTTATTTCCATCACTCATAAAATTGTTTATTACTGTACCGACATTAAAATTTTACACCTTTCTTAATAGTAGTCTTGGAGGATCTGGCTAAACTGGTCCCTATATAATTTTTCTGACCTGTGCCAGTTCTATATAACTGCTCCAAACTGACATGAACGTAGCAATTTATGTGAAGTCAGTATGACATGGCTTTGGTCTAATCTGCTGCAGAGTCATACATAACAACTTATCACAGGCAGAACCAGTTATGTACAACCAGAAATCAAATCAAACTCAAGACTTAAACCAAACCAGTTGGCCACATCCAATTCCAAAAGTGAGAGACTTAATCAGCCAACGATTACTCCAACTAGTTTCTCTCTGAATTTACAACCCGGTAATGGTGGAATATATTCAAATTCGGATTATTTATTTGAAATTCAATCATGACTTGATTCTAAAACGTAAAGTGGATGCATGCATACATACATGCAGCCTGCAAATACGCGATACAATATTAGGATCCGTTCTCTCTCTCTCTCTCTCTCCAGCTTTATTAAATTCTGTTTGTGTCCTTTTAATCTTATCGAATGATATGATACTCGCTAATCTTTGTTTCCACTTTGCGGTGGGTGCCAGGATGGCTGGACAGCAGACTTTTATTTTGACGTACATTTTGTGACATGAAATGAATCATTTTTTCTACAAAATTAAACTTATTCATAAGTACCTATGCATTTCTGTACATGGAAATTGAGATTTATTTGAGTGAATTTTGATGGTATGGTGCATATAACTAAAATCTGGATCGCATGGCAGGGAATGACAGGCAGATGTTTTACAGTGCTTTTAAAAGATTAATTATTGTTGAGCTTTATCAAAATAAAAACCAGTTTGCCAACCAATACAAAATTGTTATTGTACCTAATGGTAATGGTAATTGGTAATTCTGAATATTTATAACTCATAAAAGCCCACTTTTCGCTCTGCTAATGTTTAATCTGTATGTAGCTGGTGCTGGTAGATAAGAATTATCATGCTACAAATGAATGGTCGTAAACAGACAGAATCCTTTTCTGTCTCCCTTTAATTGAACTTTTGCCATTTCTTAACCTCAAACCTTTTTTTATGTCAGGGAAAAAATCATTATTTGCTGCTTAAAAATCCCATTTGTCTGCTACCAAGTTGAAAATCATTCGATTGGATTCAATTAACCGAAATAGAAATTGACAGCAGCATACTACGTAACATCACGATTAAATTCAGGGTCTGCATTATAAATTGTTTATTTAGGTATGCACTTGACTGACAGATTATTGGATGATAGTTTACTACAGTCATGAAACTATATAGCAGTACACATTAAGAGGCCAAAAACTTATTTAACTACCACTCGTATTATGTAGTATATTATAGTGCTGCCTGCTGCTTTACAGCTTTTGATGGGAAAGACAGTTGTAATGGATTGAGAGTAAAAGAAAATAATAATGCAAAGAAACAAAACACGCTGGGATTGGAATGATAGTCAAACTACTACTCATCATCTTAGCGTTATAAAATGTATAGTATTCACTCACAATAATTTACAAATAATGAAATAAACCGAATAAAGAGTGTAGCATCTGAGAGAGCAACTCAAGCACTAAATAAACTAAACGAGTGGAGAAGAAGAAAGAGCGACGAGTGAGCATTAATGTTTTAGAAATTTAATGAACTCGCTTCTTTAGTTGCGTAATTCAGTTGCCGGTTAATGCAATGCCAAAAAAGAGTTGTAGAAATCTGAAAGTCGTGGTTCGTGGTACTAGGTTAGTCAACTCAGATCAAAATACTAGAGGAGATTGGAGCAAGAGACTGAATTCTAAACGCTGGTGATGTCGATAATCGATTCGTGCATGACTAGCTTTGACTTTACTTTAACATTCAATCCAGTTCACATCTGCAAAGTCTACAACAAATGTTAAACAAATGAAAGAACAAACAAGACAATTTAATGCGTTCAAACCAAAGTATAAGTAGTTAGTTAGTAGAAATCCCTTATATATAGCCTCACTATATGTACATATCTATCTACTTACATATACATACATTTTCTGAATAGGTATATAATGTAACAATTGAGCTGATGATAAAGTAATTTATTTAGGTGTGTAACAAATGAGCTTTATTTCTATTTTGTTTCCTCTGTTTCAATCCCTAAATATCATTAGAGTAATTTTCCGCCGTGCCTTATCAAAAAGAGCACCACTCGAGCTTTCTCTCTGTTGAACAATTGGATTTGAGAGTGTCGCATTGAGTACTGGTGATGGAATAAGTTTCTGGTTTACTGATGCATGCTGGTGTTTGGAAACATGGGGAAAACAAGAGATGGTTTAAATCCAAAACAAAATCCAATTCGATCCTTCTTCGTGCCAATGCCAACACACAAAGCCTCTTTCCAGTTTCAAGCCAAGTCAGATAGATTCACATCATTTCCAACTAAGTAGAGCCCGCATGAGTTGAAAATCCAGCCGTGTTCCTATCTGTTACAATGTTATATGATAATGTGCTTGTGCAAACCCGATGTAGTATAAATGAGTCTCAAAGAGAAGTAAAGCACGTTGCTGGTTGTCTGCTTCAATCCCGCATTGAAAGAACGGGCATTATCTGCATTCACCGTGGAATTCCAAAATTTGAGAGATGTGAAAGTCCTGTTCATTTAGAACATTTAGGACATTGGCATTATCATAGTCAAAGTAACACATAGTCCATAAACCCGTTTAGTGTGAAATAGGATTTTGCATTGACTAAAAGTATGTATAAGGGAAAAGGAACGTCAATCGATCCAAATTGAAATATGCAGATAGGGTGTTTCCATTCTATTGCAACCTTATGCAAAGTATACGGGATGAGATCGATAGCCCAGAGCTTAGCTTTGCCATAATACCCTGACTATTCAGCGTCTAAGTACCTATGAGCCGTAAGTAGGCTTAAAGCTGGATGGAATTTGGATCGTAGGACGCATCACATCATTCATACAAGGTTTAGAATTTGGTTTGGTGGTGGCATAAAAATTGAAAAATCGTCCTTCATTTCATTTCCCTGCGGTCGGGCCGAATCCACGACTTAAATTATCAGAGTTGACATTTCTGACGGGGAGTTATTGAATGCTTCGACGGAGGCTTTGTTATACCTTCTGCATCAACATTTTATAACCTACATCATTCTCTTCAGTCAGTCAGTCATCTTGGTCTTATACCAACAAATATTCACCCTGCACTGCCTTCGCTCTGAAGGCTGTCAAGTGTTATTAACAAAGTAAGATCCGATGTTCATTTCTAAGCCCATGGTAAATATACTTTTTATAAGCATCAACAACCTGCATGAGTTTTTTTTCACGTTGTTCTCATTCTGACAGCAACGACTCCAGCAAGTTTCAGTCAAATGATAACATCGCTTCACTTGACCCTAACTTGTCTCTTAATATTAACTGATGTAGGTATAAAAGGTATGACACAGTCTAATCCTTATAAGTCTTTCACTTAAGTAGGAAAGTATGTAAGTTGTTAATAGATACAAGATGCAATGTGCGATATATATATATGGATAGTATTTACTTTGTCTTTTTTTGTAAAAGTAACTGGGTTAACCTTAACCTTTGAAAGTGCATGATTCCCTAAATTTTTCAAGAATGTCTTACTGCTGCTGGTCGTTACACGAAAGATGAAGGTAGTAAATAAAACGACACTCTCTACACAAGGATGAATTTCTTGGTCAAAGGACTCTAATGGTTAATTTAACATGACAAGAAGTAGAGATGTGCATCCACTAAAATATTTATGATGGCAGACATCATAGAGAGGCCTCAAATGTTTTACTTTCTACACAACCTTCCGGTTTTTTATATTTATGACTAAAAGTCTCCCTTTGCCAAAGTCAGCCAGCTCTTTAATAATTCAACTTACTTGAAAATCCATTTTATTTTTCATTTAGCCAATATTTACAGTGTAATACATCATATTCCCTATGTAGTACTGTCAACTCAGTCCCACACGTTTCCTTTCTTTTTTCCCAAAATCGAAGTTGGCAAAAACCACGTTAATTTTTCAAGATTACATTTCCTTTTTCACTCTGCTGCAAGTGAAAAGAGAGGTGCTGTGTAAATGATGCAGAATAAGACCTCAAAAGCCTTCACCAGTTATTATTTAAAGCCTTTTTTGCAACAGCAGGGTACGAATACATAAAGTTTTCCAAATGTACTAGAAACTCTTATATATTTCTGCAGTTTTATACATAGGGTGACTTTTGTTATTTGAATTGTAAAATGAAACTCAATGTGATACGCGAGCTCATATGAAGTTAATGTGATAATGTGTGCCAACTTCCTGTATTATTATTTAGACTTTATTCGAACCAAATAGCGTTTATTTCATGTTTGTATAACTACTCACGTTTACATTTACTTGCAAGGGCTAAATTAAATCGGCATTACTGATATTCCATTCAATAGACATTGTTTACATTTAGTATAATGTAAATACGAGCTGCGTGCCCATAACCAGACATCTGACCTAAAATGATGGAGACGACTAAGACTAAATAAACTTGATGAAGTTATAATAACTTTAATTGTGTAACTTCAATTTAACAGGGACATGACTAGAAGGGTAGAAAAAAATAAACAAAGTAATAAAAAATTGGTTTAATTTCACTAATAATTCCATCAGCCTTGAAATCTAAATAATCACGTCCACATCCTTTTGTTTTATAAGAGTTCAATATAATTAAAACTGTTGCAAGTTCTAAAAGCAGCTCAAATAAAATTATTTGACTTGTTTATTTAAAAAAAAAACCTTTTGATTTAGTCATTTAAATTGATAAAAGGAAAGCCGATAACATAATTATAGCAATATAAATAGTTGACGACAGATTTGAAGTTTTTATAGCCAACTATATGCATGTAATGTACTTATCTTTGTACTTTTACATTTCATTCCCCAAGGTTAGGCAAATCCATCTCGTTTAGTTTATATTATAAAATCCTTCCATTAAAAATGCTAGCCCTTTACATGTCAAACTGTTATTCGAGCCTTTGATCTGCCTTGGCTGTCGTAAATTGAAAAAAATATAGAGCATCACAATAATAATAATAATCAAAGTCAAGTGTAATATTTGAAGATGCTTAAAGAAAAATTTTTACAAAGGGAAAGTCATCATCATCATCACATCACACTGCTGAACTCAAAGCTCCATCCAATCTTTGGACCCATCCTTGGAAAAACAGAATTGCTCCTTCTCATCTCATTTTCTTTCTCAATTCCAAAGTCTCACTCTCACAACTTCAAAAAGCAATCTTGAGATTAAAGAGAAGACCTTTACTATATACATATATATATATACACTTCCCAAATAATAAATACAGAAAACTTTTGACTCTCTCAAATAACAACCCAAATAATGTTGCACCAGCCGACCTCTCATTAGGACGATTTAAAGTAGACACACGGCTTATTCCTTATCAACCTTTGTATAATAATGCAGACTTTTGTCGCAGTTAAATAAAGGGAGAAACATAGATTTTCAACAATAGAATATTGCAAGCATTACATTTTTTAATGCATGGTAATAGTTGTTTAAGAGTTTCTTTATGTCTTCCATTTACTTTTGTTTAGATTGATTTGTAACCGGAATTCTTGTACTACGTGAGACTCTCACGGTACTCTATTGACCAGTTAGATTGTGGATTCTTGAATTGAATGTTGAATGTTTAGATTATAAATTAGATGAAACGATCAGGTCACGATGTTATTCAATGAGCTGAGATTTTATGCATTCATGCGCTTGTTATATTATGATTATGTTCATACTCTATATAACATTGTTTGAACTTGCAAGTTAATGTGTAAAAATGAAACAATTACCAATCTTAATAAGATTCAAAACTAAATTTCTATTATATTCAAAATTTGGCACAGACTTTCAAATCTTTTTAACATCATATTGTAGCGGCATTAAACAAAGAAATAGACAAAGAGGAAAATCAAGTTGAAAAATTTGACATTAAAGCACCATAACGAGATTCTACATTGAAGCTTGATTTACCTTTGCCTTTTACAGAAGCTGATTTTCCTACAATTATTTGGTGGTTGTACAGATATTAAATATCATCATGTATCGTGGCATGAACTGTCGAACATTAAAAGACAAGCCATAATCAAACCACCCGGCAATTGATATATAATATCTACTAACCAATAGAACTAATGTTAGTTTTTTGGTGGTTATACAAATATAACATGATGATGATGTATGATTACTGCAGAAACCTTAATTATAGGACTCGAGTTTATGTAATTTGCAAAATATATTATGCATATGTATATTGCATGCATGCATAGATTTATATGCTTGAATGAACGACTACTTATTTAACCCACTACCCTCAAGTGAATGACATTCTTTCTTTTTTCTACTACTATTTTCCAACTTTGGAAGAAGAAGATATATGAACTTTTTTTCCTGTCTAATAAGTGCTTACTTTGCAAATTTATTGTAAGGGTTCATTATGCTTTTCCGTAATTAGTGAGTTCTCTTGTACTCGACTCAACTCCTTTCATTAAATTTACGATCTGAAATCACCGCACCCGTTTGTATCTGCCGTTGACCCAAATTGACTGATCTTTGCTTGCACATCCTTTGACATGTTGTCTTATCGATGGAGATACAAATAAAAATTATGAATTGAAGCTCCAAGTCCAAACCAAAACCAATACTTATGACGTAAGTGGTTGGACTCGCTGCTAATATCGACCTCCTGTATGGCATCAAGTGTAAAGAAAGGCAAGGAAAAGAGAGAAGTTTGGTCGGTCTAAACAGCAACGAGTTCACCCGATCCGAATTCTTCCCGGGACTAGGTTAGAATCTTCCCATTAAACTTGTCCTCAACTAACACTTGATAATCTTTGTTTTCCTCAAAATCACACTTGAATGACTTGCTCATTTAAAGCGAGATGAAATGCTTAATCAGTTTGATATAAATGTATTAAAGCAGAAACATACCAAAATGTTCATTTTATGAATTGTAGAACAACAATAAATTCTCTCTCTCACTTTCTTACTCACAACTTTTAGCTTCAAAGTAACGATTCACATTTTAAGATATATATAATTGATGGCTATGAAGGTTGGAAAATGGTTGTTGTGTGACACATGAAAGTCCATGTCTGTGTCAGTCAGTCAGCCAAGCCAGTAGTTATAAATATACATTTATACCTGCCTGAGATATTGATTGATTGATGGTTAATTAGGATATATTTTTTGTTGGCTGGATAACAGTGAAATGTTGGAATTAGTTACGCTGGGTGGGAAGAAGATTGGCTGCAGGTTTAAATTATTATTCGTCCATTGCACAGCTTCTTGACTTGGATTTTAAAAAATGTTACATCATTTCATCCAACTTGTTCGACTCCAATTTTACCACACCTTCTTCATCTGCTGGAATCTAATCTACCTGCTGCCTCCCTTTCAAATAATGCAATGGCTGCACAGAGTCAAAAGATTGGAAAGGCATTTCTGTCAGTATGCTTTTATCCATGGAGTCTCTATACCTTATACGTATGCACATCCCGTCATGTGAATGAAATAAAAAAATAAAGAACTTGACTTTATAAGGCACGTATTATGCTGCACCTTATTTGTGTACCTATTTGCCTACGTAACACAACTGGAACAAAAGATAAATTTAGGTGTATCTTTCAAGTGAAGGGGGAGAAAATTTATATTTTATGTATCATGGGCTTGCATCTACGCACGTACTTTTATCCTTTTTCTCTCCAACTTTAATATCATCCTCTTGGCCGGTGACTCTGACCCATTTCTCTACAAGTTTCTCACTAAATGTGTTAATAAATATTAGGTCATTTATCATCACGTTTGTGAGTGGGAGTTGGGCTTAATTTAAATAAAGCTAAAATGAGCTCAGTTAATCCTATATTATAATTTGTCTCCATTGCTCATTCTCATAATTGGCTTGTTTTTTATGTCAATGATTTGTCGTTTATTTGACTAAATTCTCCCGACACTAATATAAAAACCTTTCTTTGTGAATTGTCCATTTACTCTACATAAATATTATGTAATACATAATGATAGTAAACAGATCGAAAGTAGTGGTGCATTAGTGAGTTGCCAATTATTTTTGGCTTGGGCTTAGAGTTAGTTAATACTAATTGTATAATGTGAGTATATTTAAAAATAAGATCCGATTAAATACACACTTTGGGTTAAAAAAAATGCCTGCTTGTCATTTAATGAAAGAAAAAAAGTGTTCAAACTTAACAAGTCTCAATTCCTCCGAATCAACATTCACTTGGAAAAGAAATGTGATTTGAAGTTATTCCCCAGAGTATTATTAACCAATGTCAAACCAAGTCGCAGATGGAACATTATTTATTTTTGTGTTGTTGACTACAACTGCAAGCAGCAAGAGTACATTGTCGTTGATTTGTAGGTAATGTGATTTGATATCTAGCAGTGATTCAAGTATCCGAAATGAATGAAATATCTCGACATTTAAATGCTCTCAAGCTTTACTCTTTAATGGTTTTTTGCTCACTATGCTCGTTTAAAATGCGTAGGATGAGAGTGACTCTTTAAACTTCTTTGACAATCTATTCAAGACCCATAAACGTGACTAATTTAAAGTTTATAGATCAAGTTAATTAATCACTTTGTAATTCTTTACTTTGTAGGCTCAAGACGACCACGACTCTGGGACGGAATCAGACGACGAGAGTGGACCCAACGGATTTCCAGGGGATAATAACGGTAAGAATTAATTTATATACGTTTTGTTATAAAACGCATAGCAAAGTTTTTTCATTCATCATTATTGAAGTAACTTGTTTATGACCATGATGATTAAAAATAATATTGCATGCAAACTATAGCAAAAATTCATATGACATATGGAAGGGTAAGCAGGTCATTCATAAAATATTATATCATTTTACATTGGAACAGTTGGTAGGCGAATTGATGTATGTGCATAAAACATAAAAAGAAGACAACATCAGCGATACCCAAGACATTTAGGGAATAGGAAGGAAACTGGCACAAACTGCCGACAACATATGCATACAAAATCTCCATCCTTTAGATGTTGATGGTGAATATATTTTGAATTTTTGGAAATGAGAAAAGTGCACCTGTCTAAATTCAAGATTTGTATCAGCTGCGTCAGCCATATACATTGAAGAAACTATTTCTAGTTTGCCATTTTCTAGTTAGCCAATGTACAACGTTGGAGGTTATTTAACAAAGGGAACTGAAACTTTTTTGAACATCTTTGATGCATGGCATACTTTACTTTATTTTACTTTCTTTGTGCTCTTATCCTTGAGGCTGGAACACGTCCACACTTTGCGTTTGCATTTTTGGAATAGACTTTTCCTCCTTCTTATCTTTCTCCTTTTTACTGACTGTCATGTCGTAAAATATCTCCAAGAAGTCTGATCTGATCGTATCGTTTCGTTTATATAAAAAGGGAAAATAAGGCTGATTTTGAAAATGTAGTTGGTGGGAAATATAGGGAGTTGGTTGTCCTTGTCTGATTTGAATGCTAAATTCCGCATATAAATAAAATGAAAAAACTGAGCAAAGGAAATAAATGAAAATTGAACTCTTTCTCTAGCAAGTAGACAAAGGGCTTTTGATTTCACACAAGAACGACACAGATGAAACGAAATGAGATGAGGTGACAATGAAATGACAATACGAGGCTATGCAGTATTGAGGAATATTATATCTATATGCAGTCTCCCAGCTTTTATATCCCCTGACATCTTCCAAAATGCAATGCAGTGAAGTAGACAGCCAGACACTCAGATTATGCCGGTGGTGAAAGTGAGTTTTCACATTTCGTCATTTCTCTAAAATGTCACTCCCCTCTTCCATCTATATAAAATGATTTCATTTCCATTCTCTCATTGTGCTCACTCACTTTCTCAGAGGCTGGTGAAAGCTGTAAAATAAACGTTGTTACCTTCATCCAACAATTTCAACTCAGGTACAAGTCTCAATTGTAGTGGCTCAGGTAGTATGAGATTTTCACTCTTTTTATTGTCCCATGCAACTTTCTCTCTACTTTACAAACTCTCTCGAGGTCTAGTTTTTCTCTGTCCAAACAATACTGCATGGGAATAAAATCCAATACTCATGTATTATTTCACTGTGGGACTAATGTACTTTTGCGTGGGCCGAGTAAAATAATAGAAATATGAAGAAAGACAAGGAGAACTCTCATTATTTACTTATATTATTTTTTTTCTCCTTTTAGCTCCATTTGTTTTGAAATCAAAGAAATAATTTCCAGTCCAAGTTTTGTCTAGAAAGTGAATATTTTTTTAGGAAACATCATAGTGTCATGTCGTGCCTTGTCTCAATTTTTTTCCAAGGATGGAGGATAATGACAAAGTGCCAAGTTCGTGTTGGTTTATATCAGAAATAAACAAAGAGCTTTGGCATACAAATATTTAAATCCAAATTTAAATCTCAAACATAATCGTTTAATGCAAATCCAAGTCAAACAAGGAGAGGCATAGAACGTAGCCATTTGTAGCCGTCACTTGCAAACGTATTCTTGTCATGAGATCGATCAACAGAGTGAAAACTGCTGATGATGCTCAGCTCCCCGACCTGCCTGCTTTTCTTTGCCAGTGATGAATCAAACCGACCTTGAATATGTTATACATTACATTATACTTTCTCCTATACATGTTGACTGAGAGAAAACACAAAGTCTACATTTCCGTGCTGAAGGTTCATTTTTCAATTTCCGTCCCTACAAACTTGAGTCTCGATTATTTGCACAGGAAGTTTATAACATGAACTCATTGTATTTTCAAGTAAATTTCACCCAAAATTGGTCTCAGCCTAAATCCTGTACATGGCTTAGTTTACCCAAAAGTTTGACAACTTTGGACAGTTCTTTAATGAAAATATTAAAATATTGAAAATTACCATGATTTATTACACTTAACTTGAGCTTGTTTAAAACTATTCAACAAGAAAAGGGGAAAATCCTAGTCCCCAAAATTATATTTAGATTCAAAAATATATAAGAGCAAGAAAGTTCTTTTTATTATTATTAACTTTGTGGGATAGTGTGTGGGAAGGAATAGTTTGGGATAAAGTTGAGAGAGTTGAAGGAAATAAGATTACTCTTGGAATGGATGAGAAAGTCAAGCAAGGGAAGGAGTGAAACGAACGAATTCTCGTCAGTCCTCTGCATCAAGACAGACAACCCACGGTTTGATTAAAGGTCGGTTTCCAAAAAGGAAAATATAATTGGTACGGAAAATGTGAATTTTACATACCTTGTGAACCAACTCCATTGTGGAATTGTATATAGTTACATATAAAGAGTGAGAGGGTTAAGTTGGATGGCAGAAGGATATTATTTGTAAGTGTAATTTATCTTGTGGATTTGTTTTCTAATACCAGGAACAAAAGGGATTTATTACCACTAAGGCTGTCGGTTCACATTGAACTATGCCAGTTATTCAACCGGCTAAACCATTTTTACTTATACAAGTTTTCCTCCCTGGCATTTTACACCGGACTCGAATGGCGAGAGTAAAAGAGAGAGAGATGAAGCATTTGTTAAACTTTTACATCATTTCACATTAATAAGCTCCATATGAATAATGTAAAAAAACAAAGTAAAATGCAAAATTAAGAGAAAATGAGTTTTACAAAACATATTTCACTTCCTGCTTAATCTTTTGAGAGCTGTTCATTTGTTGTTGGTGGAAATAAATTGGAGTGAGTTGGAATGAAAATTTCCAAATGAGAGAATTAACAAAATACTTTAAATGGTAGTAGTCTCACTACGTGGGCCGAGTTTTTAATACAAACCCATTTTTATTGTTTTATTGTGCGAAATAAAATTTATTTGCTCAACAGCATTATGTTATTACTTTGCCTCCTTTCTTATCACAAAAATCCCTATTTTCCCTGGTCGTTAATTTCTAATTTGATTCAAGTTTTGTGAAATGTGGTCTCACCGCCTCATTTAATGATTTCTCTGGCGCACAAGTTTACGGTATATGCTAATGCTTAACGATTATCGTAAATAAAATTACCTAGTTAGTCACTGAGTTGCCGAGATAATTTATAAAACATAAATTCTCCTTCATAGTAAAAGAAAAACTGTGCTCAATTTTTTAAAATAAAAAATATCGCTCTTACTCAAAAGAGCAAGGCATTTTAAATGAAATGCTGAATGAAATGAAAATGAATGCATCGAAACCAGTTTCTAATTTTAGTTTTATTTGACCAATCACCAGTCTCAAGTAAATGGGTACGTAGGTAGATACTTATTTACTATGAATTGAATTCTATTCCATTTAGTCACGAATACGCAAACCATCACTATTTCTATTCTTATTTGTCAACTCGGAGAATATTTCTTCCATTGATGGATATTGAATATTGTTGTGAGTGAATGACGCAAATCAAATCGACAACTGTGGTTGGGAAAGGTAATGTCAATTTGGGTGATTGATGTGTGTAGTAGTGGCTACTCAATATTTCGAGAGAAGAGAAGGAGCCAGTATAGTAGTAATGTCGGGCAATTGGCGAATGATTGATATTGATATACTTATTTTGGTGACATGCCACAATGAGTTACTATACAACATTTATTTGACCTACTTGCTCTATCATTATTTATACTTGTATATACAAATAATATTTACTAATAATTGTGTTTTGGGATGATTGCAACCAGTGTTGGCTGCTCGTTAATTAAACTTCAGTTTGCTCTATTCTGTTAACAAATCATTTCATCCATGTGGAAGAAGAAGGGGTTAGTAGATTAATATAAATGGAACGGTGTCCTTACTCCCAGTTAAATATTAATTTGGTCTCTTTCTTTTGAATCAATAACTTAATGCAGCAAGCAGAGCGAGTTAAAGCTGAGGTTTGCTCACTGTATTGTTGTGTTTGTACATAACATGGTTATCTTCATGTTGGATCGTTACTCGTTGGCTGAATGTGGATTTATGATAATCACTGTGATTGGATTGGATATTCTTGCACTTGCATATCTGGATACAAAGCAATTTCAAGTTGGTGGCTGCGGCAGGCAGTAGCAATGATAGATTCTTGTCATGTCAAAATCAGATGCGATGGCCATTAATAAACTTCTCTCTCTCTCTCTAGTTAGTCAACCAAGCAAGCCAACTTACACCACACTCAGTCTTTGACTTGATTGCGATATGTTGTGCTCCTTGATGATGATGGGAACTGAGCATAATAATAAACAACTACTTCACTACGCTCCTTTTACTTGGCTTTAATTTCGTCAACATTATGTATTGTCCAGGATAATTTATTCGTGAAATGTCAAGTTGATATGAAGTGGAGTGGTATAAATACGAAATATTCAATTTAGGCTTCATTTAATCATTTCTTCAATTCATTATATTATAGCATCATTCACTAAACTCTAAATTCTGATTCTATTAAACCTTACTTTGCTTTGTTTTTTAAAAAATCGATTTTGAGCAAAAGTTTGCACTATCGCCAGACAAAATTGCAAATGTCTGTTCAGTTATATAAATGAATAAAAAGTGTTTGCAAACCGTTTTTCAGTGAATTGACAATAATTAATTTAAAACGCTATTACCCAGTCAATATATGGATTTTGTCAATTTGACTGCAAGAGTGAGTTAGCAAAAACAGTAGATGAAATACACCGATAAGTTTTGGTAATTAAAAGTGTGTTGTTAAAGTTGGTAATTTGCCGAATTGCTTATCATTATAGTTGCTTTTATCTTTTACATATTTTTGATTTATTGCTAGTCTTGGGTTTTATGCAACTACTGGAATTATGATGACAAATAATAACTGACATGAAGGATAAATGTTAGCATGCAATCTGAATGAGTTGTTGTTGCTGCAGAAAATCAATATTTGCAAAAGTTGAACAAATACAAATCCATTTGCTATTCTCTCTAATAATTGGTTTTTCAGTGTTTAACCTATCTAACAGGAATAAAAAAAACTTTGGTTGCTCATATGAAGAATGTTAAAGTCATTCTTTTAATTTTCTTTCACTCTATTCCTCGAATATTTTTGTTGGTTTTAGTAGTGGTAGTGGGTGAAATTGAAGAAGAAGCATGCCTAATAAGTACCTACATGACATTCCAATACTTTACTTTTTTACCCCATCTGAAGATGAATAGGTGAAATAAATGATGCTGACGGATGAAAATGCAAGCAATCGTACTAAAGAATCCAGCCAACAAAATAATGTTGTTGAATAACAATTTGCCTTGAAGAAAAGAAGAGGGATTTTTGGATTAGGAAGGTGTCAAGAGAACATAGAATTACATATTCTAAAGCACTAGCCAGCAGCTAGACCAACAAATGCATGCATATGTAGCTGACCATCTTATTCCAACTTATTCATTCTCCACTGTTTTGTTTGCAATGACCAAGTTGGAATATAACGTTATAATACATTCTTAACGATCGCTAACTAATTTTAATAAATACATACATACTACGTTAATTTAGTATAAGAACTATAGTACACAGAGATTCATTCGGTAAAGGCTTAACTGGGCATTAGATTCGTGCATATTCATGTCGTGTTGTGTTGTACTCACTCATCCTTAATTTTTATTTCAAATCGACTTCTCCTACACATTATCGTAAGTCTGACTTTGCATACAATAGTAATCACTGTAGAGAGCTAATGCAGCATAGGTATTAAGGAAAAAAAATCATGTTACGCTAATCCAAACTAACGCTTTGAATTTGAATACTGCGTTGAATTCATTCAGTTAAATGACTAGAAGCGACAACTATTTTAATTCTATAAAGTGAAGTGAGAAAATGAAAATGCTTGTCCTACGCAATACAAAACATTAGAATAGATGAGGGAAAAGTTTTAAAGGAAACATTGTACAAGAGCAATTCTTCTATTCCTTACTATTGCTACTTGATTTTTGTTACTCTTTTTTTCTCAGTATATATATATATGGTCACATTTTATACTGTTTCAAATTGAGAGCATGATGATGATGATGATGATTGTTGGGCAACTTAATTCTCTTGGCTGTAGCTCGGAGGTAGCAGTCATTTATTTGATTTAAGTTTGGATTTGGTTGAAATGAAAGCCAACACACATCGTACCAAGAAGGGATGAATTGTATAAATGAAAAGGTTTGTTTTTCTTCCCCGTAAAAATGAGCTTGCATGTATGAGAGTAGTTGTCTGTACTTGGATACTTATGTACAGATAAGGTGTTATTATCCAGCCCCAACCTCATTTTCTGCTGAATGAATGTCTCAATGATTTGAATAGATGGAATTGAAATGTACCAACAACACGACAAATGGATGAGAGGAGATTGAAAGAATGCAAAGTGGGGTGAATTTGGTATGTGCTTCCAAAGAGTAGCTTCTTCAAGATTATCCACTCATGTCGTGCAAAAGTGTTTCGGTTTAAAATACAATGCCATGCATCATTTATAAAAGGTTATCAAGTTAATAAGATATTTGCATAAAGAAAATTCCAGATTAAATTAAAGATTTTGTAGCATGATAAACTGTTCTCTCTCTCTTTGCTTGTAATTTCATTTAAACAAGAGGGTCCATCCAACTCGTTTGACAGTTGTATAGTCAACTGCAATCAGGGTGGAATTAAAATCATCATTGCTTTATTCTACAATTTTTCCAACTCAACTCAATTACGGCTACACGAGAGGCAAAGCTTAATGAGGGAGCAGCGGACTTTTGACCTCATATGTCATCCTTTCCTGCTATATCCTATCATCTCAACGCATGTGGAATTGTCAGCTGTCGATGTCATCATCATCGGCTTTATGTGTGCATCAAATGAAATAATAAATCATCAAATCATGACCAGCTATAAAACATTGAATTGTTTAGACTGAAAATTGTGTGTGACTATCCATTACAATCATAAACTAATATCACATATGTATGTACATACTTATATGAGCACGCACATACAAGAAGAAGCAGTGTGCACACAAGAGGTTGGTTCAATAAATTCTTTACAATGTAAAACCATTGTTCCAGCACATTATAGATGAAAATTCTGTCAGTTGACGTATATTGTGATGCTCATTACATCCCAAGATAAAAATCAGTAATTAAGTTGGCTCATAATTGTCTCTTAAACCAAAACTACACGAGAGCAAGTGCGGAAAAATTTCCATACAACGGAGGATGCCAAATGTCATGTAATGTTGTGTGCCACCCAGCTTTTTATGTTGATGAACAATCCAGTGCCACGAAATCTGTCTGAGAGATCACGAAATGCAATGAAATATTGCTTTTGTATTCAAACAAGAACTGCTCTACATCATTTCACATTTCCCTTCTCTTAAAATTCTTCTCTACCTGGTCAATTTGAATATCATTTCTATATGTACTACATGTATATAGCCTCATTATAACTTTACTACTTTTACTACTATACTATTTATTTATTGCCCTCTTTTCTTCCAAGATGAGAATAAGTTAGCTCTTTGGTAATTACATTTTTTTTCTTTGCAAAGATTTATCCAAGTTTTTAAAGATTATAAGTGTATATTTATACATTCTTTCCTAAATTTAAGGATACCAGCAGTTAGATTAGAGTCTAATTCCATTCCAAATTTCCATTTTAAATTGTACATTGTATGCATCATGCAAGGAAGGTAGAGAATGGATGAGTTTTATAGTGAGAAGAGTAGATTGATGAAGATGAAGGTCACGGATTGCCCACTTTGTTCAGCAGCCCAAATCCTCTTTCATCTTGCTGGAAGTTGTAGTTGAATGCTATACTTGTCTCCTACAAAGTTAATGTGGGGAATGTAAGGAAAATCATGATGAAATAAAATGCCGGTTAAAAAAGTTGAATGCGAGAGACAGCTAAAAATCTTCTCTCTCCGAGGGATGATGGCAAGAGAAGAGCTTCTTTTCATTTGCTTTTTAGACTTTGGAACTCGGAGATGCATGAAAGCATTTATTCTATTATATACACAATACACACTCTTGCATAACTATTCCAATTAGAAATTCTAAACTTTCGTTTGCTTTGGCTCCGAGGGATAAAAAGTTGGAGATTTATTGAATGCAATAATGAATAATAAAAGATTCGTGCTACCATATCTCGGTTACGTTCTCGGACTAAATAATTTTGTCAGGTATTATTTTAATACATCATTACGATGCATTCATTTGCTTATATGCAGTGTTGCTATTTGCGCAGCTGAATGGATGTGCAATATTATAACAGCAGCAGCAGGATAATTTGATCATGTACAGAAATTCAAGACAATTTTGACAGTGCACGATATTTTCATTCATTAAAATTTTTGAATAGAACCAACCAACTACCTGTGTATTTTTACCATACTATTTGCTCCACACACATTTCATTAATTTGAAAAATGTTGAAACTCAAAGTCAACGCCACATAATGTAATAATCATTAATTTGATGGTAACCTTCAACCAACTCAACAGAGGTTAAAATCATCCGAGGATAAAATTGTATTTATTGAAATTAAAAGAAATGTTCCACAATGCAATTTTCTTTTGCACACAAACTCTGCTCATGAGCTCGCTCTCCAATGCATGTATTTATCTAACTGCTGCATATTGTATCTAACTCTATCTAAGCTAGTTATTAAATAGACTCTGTGTATGTATATTTAATTGAAAAAGTAATCTGTGCAGATTGACTGAGTGACTAGCAAGCAGTTGAATTTATACGGTAGGGTTCCTCTACATATCTTTTTTAAAAAATATTTTCCATTGTATGAGTCAACATGCAACCTTCCCATGCATCTAATTCAAACAATAATTGTTTTATTCCCTGCGAAATTACCGAACTAGAAAACCAAGAGCCACTCTGCAATATAATCAAGTATGGAGCCACATTTTGAGATATAAAAAAGTTGGAAATTTTCACAGAGTTCTGATAAATTCCTTCCTGCCTAAAAATGAACAAAGGTTGGGAGAACGTGAAACCCAAGACGGACTCAACTCCCTTTTTGTTCTTTGTTTATAGGGAAAGGCTAATGTTTCAACTTGAAGTGCTAAGTGAACGTGAAGGGGTCCGTTTACAACTAGCATGCGTAGTTTTATATATATACTTTTGTGAGTAGAAATTTCAAGGAATTTGGGGTATATAAAAACAAGGGAGATTTCCTATACAAGTAATGAATGACAAGACAGGAAAAGGGTCTCAAAATCTGTTCCTTGTGAATTTATCGTCCGAGATAAAAGGACTCCTTGTTCTTTAGCTAAATCTTGACTTTTCTACAGACTCAGTTTGGTCATTAGCGAGCAAGTTTGAGATAATTGTACTCTCATTCTCTTTCTCTCTCTCTCTATGAGTTCGATCGAATTCATTCTTTGGGTTATCCATCCATGAGGACTTATCTTTGAAATCCAAGTCTCCTCTTGTGATCTTTTGAGGGGATTTAAAATCCCTCGTGCCCAATGCACGCTCCCACCAACTAAATGAGAATGAGTAAGTAAGATGAGGGTTTTAAAACTGAATTGTGAAGTTGGTATTATATAATAATACAATGAAATTGGATAGACGCTGCTTTCCAAAGAGTTTGTTAAAACAGATTGGTTGGTTGGTATTTAAACTTAAAAAAGAAGAGATCCACTCGGTATCTAATCTGAAAGGGCTCACTCCATTATTCCATGATGATGATGATGAGGCGTCCATGCTCTATCTCCAATGGGGTTATTTAATCTGGCTGAAGAAGAAATTGGTTTGCTTCAATTTTACATCCGTGGACCATTATCCCAATGATTTAAAGCAAATCGTAGAAAAACCACTTTGTTCTTTACTCATTTCCAGCTTCACTGATTGTAATGCGCTTGATGCCGGCATTTCCAAAGTTGATTTTGAATGCGAGCATTCATCTTGAAACATTTGACCCACAGTTAGTACTTGCTACTATACCCTCGCGGTCCGTGGCAAATTAATTGGGGCCTTTGCTTACTTTGTTTGAGTGAGAGGGTTACAAAATCAAACATTTTATTTTCCTGGTGTTATTTCACTTTCTTTGTGAGAATGGATCCCAAATTTCGAGTTGCCAAATTAGGAAGAATTATTATTTAACAGCCAAACGTCACATCAAAGTGTAAGGGTTCGGCAAGCTTTTGTGCTTCTATCATTGGTGCTATATCTATCTGTAAAGTATAAAACTGAATTCAGCATGATTTTATGTTTCGGAGGGTGTTTGATGTGATGCCACCTCCATTGTTTGACGTTAGACGTGTATTGGTGTAAAATTTTATTTTAGCAAAGCAAAGGTCATTAAATATCTGAAATCAGATTTGCTTTCCATCCAAGCCAGCATTCAATTCGAAAAATTTCCAAACCCGAATTATAACGACTTGTTTCCAGTGCATTAGTTGCATTGTTAGAAAGTCGTCTCATCGTGTGCAGGAAAGTGCTTTACATCATGAAGATAAATAAATGATCCCTGCGGACAGAGAATAGTCAGATGCTCTCTCTCTATGCAACATTATAACACGTACAAACTATTAAACATTTTATCATCATAGAATGGCTGAAGGGAACAAAACATGATGGCATCAGCTTAAAATACAAGGGACCACTATAATAGAGAGGTTGAGATCGCTGTAGTGTAGCAAAATTTCGTATTGTGGACTGTAGACTATGACGTCATCAA
>JAQIXN010000122.1:0-64984 GCA_034698145.1 Proisotoma minuta
AATTCTACTGACCATGTATTGGAAATTTGTTTTTGTTCTCTCCCTTGTAAAAAAACAGGAAGAGGGAAAGTGTGTACAATTGGATTGAATTTACTCTGGGAGCAATTCACTTGAAAACAAGTTGGAAGTAAATAGTCATTTTTAACCTTTTGAAAAGTCAGTGGTTCAGACAAAAATCAATTTGTAGCCATTCAATTTCAAGGATTGTAAGAAGTACTATTTTATTTTTATGTCGTTATTTGTCTGCTTGAAAGTGTCTGTGCGGGGTTATTAAGCTCATTTTTTTGTAGATTTTCTAGTAATGGATTAAAGCCAATGTGACATTTTACAATACGGTAAAAGTTGAATAAGCCTGAAAATGAAAGGACTAAAACATCTGCATAATAAATGTTTTAGAGAACTTTAAGCTGCCAATGGATTGGATCAATTTTTTGTCTTTTATGCGACCATTTAGAAAATCCTTTCAAGATTTAAGTATCTACGAAAGCAACCAATATTCCATTAAATGTTGTTTCATGTTATTTGGGCAAATTTGTACAAGAGTCAAAATGTCAGACGAGGATTAGGAATAAAAGTCAAGTTTTTAAGAAAAGAACTTTCCCAAATCTCAAGGCACTCTTGAAGATCAAATCATGCATAAACAATTCGAATTGAATAGAACTCAATGGGTTTGAATTACTTGCTTTTGAATGGTCTTCAAAATGGTTTTTTGTAAATATTTATCATTTCTCTCGTATTTTAGTCACCTAAAAGTGGTCTCTCTCCTTTTACCAGATAAATAAAAAAAAATCTTCATATATGTACAAAGCAGATTAGACTTACGTTGAAAGAAATTGTATAAATTATTCAATAAATAAATAAATCCGCGTTTTTCCTCTGTCTAAAGTAAAATATGAATACTACATACATAAGTACACAATTTTTGCAGAATCATTGTATTCTTTGAAATAAGTTTTGGTTTATAGGAAACATGTTTGGGCTACGATAATCAGATAACAAAGAAAAGATTTGTGGGGACATCACGGAAATAAAATCCTCAATTTCCCAAAAGAAATATGTTCTTACCTTTCGTATGTAAATGCCAATGTGAAAATTTGCGAATGGTAAACTAGGGCAATTGAATGGGTTTATTGGATTGTAGATAAAGATGGACATAGCACTGATCCCTCTTTGAGGAGATAACAGAAAAGATTATTTTCAAAAGAGGAAAAAGATCTCAGACTGCAAAATCCAATCCCAAGATTGCAAAAGCATTGACCATCCTTAAAGCGGATGTAAGGGAACGCATTTTCACATGAAATTGTATGAGTCTATCACATTACCCTTATATATCCACCTAAAGATTTGGAATGACAAAAAATACTTCCACGTCCCAGAAACCTTTATCCCGAAAATAGGAAGTTGGAACTAGAGTAAATGGGACTTTAAGGCTGGTGGATATGCAAAAGAAAGGATTGAAAGCATGTTTACGAGCAAACGGACATATCGAGACTATAAAGTGGTCGCTATCTCACGAGTCAATCGGTCTCTTTTATATATATGTATGATCATCATCATCTAAAATATATACCATTTCCATTCTGCACAACTCTCCATGATCATCAACATCAGCAGCCATAGATTACCATCATTTCCTTTTCATGGGGTTTAAAGCAATTTTTAGTAGAAAGTGTAGCAAGCAAAAATAAATATTTACTTGGCCTAAGCTTAAAACTAGGGAAAAGTTAAACTTTGATTTGCATTTTAAAGTTATTTCTTGATTAGGAGAAAAGAGAACTGAGTATATAACTTTTATTATCCGGGCTTGTAAAAAACAACCCTTTCTGTTACCCTCCATGAAATTGCAAGCCAAAAAACATTTACAAAAGCAGAAAAAAGAGTGGAGAAAGTCCGTTTCTGTTGATGAGAACAAATGGGGTCTAATTATCTAGGACGTCGTTTGTTGGAGGGAAGAGTTGTGGCTCTTCTGCTTGTGGGGTCTATTAAAGGATAACTATTGACTTAAGAGGACGAACTGGATAATTTTATTTGAAGAGGGGTGCATTTCATTTGGTACTTTTTCTTCATTATTTCCCAAAGTGATAGCCAAGTGTCGAGGAATGCATTACGTCTTACGTTTATGGGCATATATCTCAGAGACCACACACTACACACTTTTATGTCTTGCCGACCCTTCTCAAATAAATGAAATGACACATTGCCATCCTTCCGTAGACTAAAACTAGGGGATCCGTTCACAACACATTTTTGTCCCAATTTCTCCATCAAAAGATGATAAGAAAGCTTGACATGGCCTGTGGAGGACTCGGCCATAATTTGGAGAAAGTCAACGTTGGTTGAGGGCGAGATGCAGTTAGTGAATGTATTTGTATTATTTGCTTTTGGGTTGGGTGAAATACATAAAAGGTAAGAAAGAGGAGTTTTATGACCTTCTATTTATTTTGCACTGACACAAAAACGCATGAAAGTATCAGAGGAAGGGAGTAAACGATTCCCCATGGATTAATTCTTGCACAGTGGAGAAAGGAGTTTATATAATACATATGAATGTGCCTATTATACAAACCCCGTCCAAATTATGGCCAGACAAAACCAAATCTTAAGATAAAGAGGGAGGAAATAGCCAATTCTTAATAGTTGCAGATGAAATAATACAAAAGGGATAATTACCAAAGTCAAATTATCTTTCGCCCAAATACATTCTCAATATTCTGAGGGGAAAGTAATTTATTGAAAACTGCTTCTTTTAATAATTATTTTCCTATTTATCTACTCGATTTTCAAGTGTAAATATCTGTCCACTAAATCTCAGCAAAAATGCCAACATCATGAAAATCATAGGTAAAATATTTCTATACGTTCATTTTTGTTCGATGTAAAGAAATTTAAGAGAGATTCTTTTCCCATTACCTCCAAAAGATTTTCTCCTTTGTCCACCTGAAAAAGTAACAAAGCCAACTAAAGAAATTGTAACAATTCTGATGCAGAGGAAAATGTGGTTGCACACGTAGCAGCATTTGTTCTTTGCCATTGGGATTTTCTGGTAAAAGAAAACAAGTTAAGAGACACACCATTACCTTCCATAGCAGAAAAACCTGAATCGATGCTTGTTTCGGATTTTTTCACTACGAATTGCTACATTTGATGACGAAGCTAACTAATCCTAAAAGGGAAGAAAGAATCTACGGACATGAGAAATTCCATCTCTGCAAAAATCCTTGTATTTAAAGGGAAAGGTAAGAATTAGTTTCATCGAAGGAGTTCAATACTTATACTCACGGAGGGATTGGAATCTCCTGAGCATTCTTTCACTTAAGCCAAAAATGAAGGTATTTTGGTGTAGTGGCCAGCAGGGGAGAAAAAGATGAAAAAATTCGGTTGTGGTTGGCCAGGGACTTTTTTCCCATTGTCCAAGTGAGAGAATTGTGGATGGAGAAAGCAAGGGGCGGAAAAGACTAATCACAATCTCATGGATCGCTGGACTCAGACACCGCAATTTTGTGGCTCAAACTGAAGGAGCCACAAGACAAAGCAGAAATCACAGTCAAGGTGAAGACCATACTTTCGTTTGTCAAATGAGACAGATAAGTAGTCAGAATCTAAATTATTTTTTTAGAACTTCTGCAACGAAAAAAGCATTTGCAGTCAAACTGCACTTTTTTAAAAAACTCGAGTGCAACGCCAGATATTATATTAAAGTCAGAGCACAGAGAAAGTAGTAGGATATTAGATTGGAATTTTATGGGGGATTTTCATTCATCCACCGTCCCAAGTAAAACTTTAGAAGTCTAAGCACACTTTGCGGAGGTCAATAAAATGGGATAGAATGAGATATCACCAATAACTTTGGAGAACCTTTATCATCTTTTTACGAAATATATCATTTCACGTCATAAAACGAGACATGGATCTGCGTATAAATAGTTGGAGGGAGCAAGAAAGAAAGGAAGGGGGCCAGGAAATAATTGGACTAAGGGGCCGGACCCTTTGACAGTAGTCTTTGTCCACAATGATTTACACTCTCTAAATAAATTTCATCATTTTTCTTCCTCCTCCACTAATAGATTAGACATGGAAAACGAAATGGGAGGAATAACTCGTGGATAAGTCAAACTCGTCTCATATATAGAGAGAGAGAGAGTACACTGGGGTGTTTAGCATTACATAACCAATATTATGTAATAAATTTTATTGTATCAATGTGTTGACATGTTTGTGAAACTTTCTCCATTAACTAATAAGATGAGATTATTTATTCTTGGAATGAAAAAAAGTTTATAAAAATTCAAAGAACATAGAAATCCAATCAACAGTTTGATGGGCAAAGATTGTTAATGAGAAAGCGTCGATGAGTAAATAAATGAATGGATTAGGTGAAAGAAAGCAAAGTTTAATCAGGGAGTGGGTGAGATCCAATTCGGAGGACAAATGACAAACTGTGATTAAAGGAAGAGGGATTGTTTACCAAGGAAGGGCAGCAGTTTATCTCTCTCCTTTCTTCCAGCCAAAAGAGCAACATTGACTTTCATTAACTTAATGAGTCACTCTTTCAATTGAATGGAATAAGGACTGATTTCTCAAAACATCCTTTCTTTGCTTCAAAGACCTTCATCCGTCTCAACCAATTTAATCCCCTCCAAAAACAATACAAATCAAATCCAAAGATTTTTCTCAATCCAAGCTATGAACAGTTGAAAGAGTTTGGCATGTAGAAATAAATAAAGTTTGCTAGACTCAGAAATAACTAATTTTCTTTTCTTTACTATTAATGAATTAAGTCTTGGCTTTAGCTTGTTTTGTAAAGCTCTTTGTCCAATTGTGGGACAAAGAGTCCATGGGACAATTTTCAATTGTGTAAATCAAGAACAGAGCAGCAAAATAAAAGTTCCATTATGCCACCCACTCGTTTATATCTTTTGTTCCCTCGTTTACAAATTTGCTTTATTTAAATGATGATACTGAAGTTGGAATTGCACAAAGTGACAGTGGAGCCGAGAAATCAATTAAGTGCTAAATTGAATTTCGTCTTTTAAGTTGAGTTTTTAGACTTTTTACCTTTTCAGCCCTAAACAAGAAAGTTCAATTACATTCCCAACTTTTCTTTGTAGGGACAATAATTATAGGGACAAAGTAAGTGACAAAATTAAGAATATCTCATATTAACTGCAGACAAGCTGAAATGCATTCACAAATTCATAATATACTTTCCACTGGCGGAGAAAATATTAGAAAATGAAAGGGTAAATGTCAAAGGGGATAATTAACTTGACACGCTCAGTGACGAAGACTTTATTCGAATTTAATAAAGTCTCAAACATGAAATACAAGAAAGACGTGAATTGAAGTGAAAGTCGGCAGCTTTGCATCTTTTCATTAGTCGATCCCTTCATTACTTTCACATTTATTTGTTTTCGCTCACATTCGTAGTCCCCACCCCATTTCTAATTACTATGTGTGGAGAAGCAAATTTAATTAAAATTGGAACAAGACACAAGAAGATCTTGCTCAGCCAACAGTTAATAATAAATGTGGGCACGAAAAATAAATATCTATTTCGTAACTACACAATTCGTTTTCGCGTAGAAAAGTTCTTATAATGACAAAGATTTTTATTTGCTTAGTGGATTAAATTGGATTGGAAACTCATTTGCTTTCTCCCATCTCCTTCTTCTTCTTCAGTTGCATCTTGTAGCTAGATACTTTTCCAATCTCCTGCCAATTTCTTAAGAAAACATTTCCCTTCATTATTAAAAAGACGTTCAACTCTGAATTCCAATTCTTATAATCACAATATTTGAAATGAAAAAAAAAAGTAGGAATCATAATGCACATACCAAAATTGAGAGGTAATAAAAAAGTTCAAATGGAATTACAGAATTGTAGTATATCAAAAAGGAAATGACAAAAAAATGAAAGAGTATAAGAAGATGAAAATGTCTGATCTTCATTTTTTGAGTGGAAAAGTATAATATGGTGCTAAGGATGCTAAAGAGGCTTAGCGTTGTCGGAATAATAAAAATTGAATTGAAAAATTTGCTAATAATATTTCTTATTACTTGAGAGAAAAGGGAAAGTTGAGAAACTGTCTTTGTGACATTAATCGAAAGTAAGTGAAAGGGAAGGACTAAGGGGAAAAGATCAAAGAGGTGAATCAATTCGAGAATCAAATTAACAATTCAATATAATAAAGTATGCTCAGGATAATTTCAGTAGAGAATAAAATATTCCAGATTGTAACAACGATAATAAAATGGCGAAATAAATAAATATAATATTTATTCGAGTTTAAATATTGATGATCAAAAATAAGTTGAATAAATAATTTTCTCCATGCAATTGAGCACAAAAGTATTGATTATCTTCCTAAATAACGATCTCGGTTAATTAAATAGGGAAAGTTTGGCTTATGGAAAATGTTGCTCCTTTAATGACTTTTATTCTGTTTGTTGTGCTTATAATGTTACACAAAAGGAAATACCCCATGTCTATTTTTAATTACTTTGGACAAGAAAGAGAAACAAAAGAATCTCCAGATCATTAAAAACCAAACAAGTTATTTTGGTCATGGATAAAATGGAAGAATAAGTTGTGCACAAAATAAAGGAGAGGGCTAAATATTCATAGGTTATGTGATCATCCATTGTGGATAGGGAAAATCATTTGTGGCTAATACGCTTCGTTATGGTTTTATTATGTTCCAGAAGAAAGAGAATGTTTTCTTCTTTCAGCCACCAACTCGAGATGTGGGCAGGGAAAGTCATCAACATATCAAGTTTAATGATCATTATCATTACATTCTTCTCCTTTTTCTCTATTAGTTATTTCGTCCTTTATTCAAGGGCTATAACATGATACGCCATGTGAAGTATGTTTTGGAGAGGAGAAAATGGGAAAGTTAAATAAAAGCTAAAAGAATGAAGAGATTTAATGGTGGGTTAATGATGATGGTGATGGTAATGAACGAACTTACCATTAGATTTTAGATAAAACAAGAAGAGCAGAAACAAAAGCTACAAGCCAATCCAAATATATATGTATGTATGTAGGAAAGGTGGTTGTTTTGGGCTAACCTAAAAATACCAGAATGCAAAATTTATTTCTATATGACGTAGATATTTCTTGTAACAAAATATGTAGACTGACACCACTGAACAACTGACCCAAATAAAAACAACTTTTACTCTTTCAATGGTGAAAGCTGCATGCACTGAATATAAATATGCTGTAAATCATCCCTAGTGTTGACCTATCCTATGGATGTTTATTATGTTGGAATCAGATATTATCAGAAAACTGGAGAAATTCACTCCTTTCTTATGCTTAATTTCAAATTCTACTCATAACCCATCTTGATAAACAATACATGACACGTAGCAGTATTTACTATTCTAAACAACTTCCCTTGATACCGATCGATGTATTTAAAAGGAACATTTTATTTAAATAATTTCAAATAACCATTTGATTAAAGAAGGAACAGAGTTTAGAATGGAATTGAATTCAATGAACTAGTGGGTAGTGGTTAAGTTAACGTGCGATTGCATGTATCGTGATGAGAATGTTAGAGATAGCAAAGTTGAAAGTTCTATAATAAACCTTGTTCGTGATTCTTTCCCCAATCGCATTGGTATTTATTTAACTAAGCAATTTAAAAGACTACTGTTGTATTGTAATTTTGTGGATGCATTTAGGTGTTTAGGATTTCCAGCGTAGAGAATGAGTTGAGATTCCATCACGTCACAAGATTGTGTTGTCTCGTCCGAATGATAGTGTTCCCTGTGGACCATTTTGCTCTTTAGCCACCAAACGACTAAATTTCCATTCACTCATCAAATAAATGCTTTCACTCTTGACTGGAATAGAAAGCTTTACTTTGAGGGGAGATTTTGGTATGTGATTGCATGCAATTGGATTAAATTTTCAAAGTGAGATTTTCTTCTCAATGCAATTTTGAAATAAATGCAACTTGTTTATTTTATTTAACGTATTTTATTTCATTAATAGAAAGCTCTTTCAGTTCATCAATAGTCTTAAATAACTATTTATAATTTAGTATCATCGTCGGTCCAAGGTTCTAAATAAGTGTAATGATTACCCATGAATCGTATTTTAAATATATCATTAATAATAATAATAATAATAAAGTCAGTGAATGTGTTTGTATACTTATCAATAACAGTCCTATTCTAGGTAACCAGTTGTGTTTACAATAAGTGATATTTTTGTAGAATAATATATATATATATATATATCTGCAATTTGCTATTTTTAATTAAAGATTGTTCGCATTTACCCCCAAACACTTAAATTATGTACTCATCGGGACAATAATTGGTTTCAATTCATTCCTGACTATAACATGGAATTACAATTAATAGGAAAGTTTAACCCACTCACAGACAAACGAATTAGGTAACCACTAATGATAATACACGCTAAAGCTATATGCATTGAAACTAACAGTAATGTGGCACTATAATACCCTCAAAACGATTGGCAATAAATTAATTGCACTGTCAAATTTTATTAAAAAAATATTGTGCACAAGCAATATGTGTTAACAAAATTAATAAAGATTGGGATAAAGCATCAGATTAAAGAATTTATAGTTGACTATACATGTAACAAAAAAATGACTGTTTGGTTTGCACAAAGAATTTTTCTATTGCAATAATTCAATCAATTTGGACTCAAAAATACATGGAACTAGATAAACTCATCATCAAATTGGCTGACCTCAATTAAGGTCTTGCTTTCTATTTAAGATGCGAATGTATATGGCACAAGTACAATGTACATTAATTTATACAACAGGTAAACTGCTATTTATAGTCAATAATAATAATATATTTACTTTTAAGGATATGACTGTCACGTGTGTCCCTAGCTTTCGTCAAATATATAAATTCAGACGCACCATGATTGTATAAAATTATGAATAAGCTGTTGTAATATAGAGAATAAACCACTAAATCAAAAATAAGACAAACTATTTTCCTGCCCTTGCAACAAATAATAATAATGGGGAAAAGTTTGAACGGGAAACTTTCACTTTCCTCCTTGTTCAAGACAATTCAAGTTTGTTGAACAATGGAGGAATTTCCTATCCAAAAAGTGAAACACGGTTGGTGCATATTCCTCAATGGATAATATGAATGACCATTCAGACAATGGAATCTAGATTAAACTTAAATTAGCTGTGCTATTATCCGCGGCATTATTATTATACTAAAAGAGGAAAACTAATAGCTTCAACTAAAACTACGCGTACGATACATAAACAAACCATGGAATAAAGGCTGAATAATAATAATAGCTATAATAATATGACTGGTACATAACATTAAAGGACAGTTACACTTTGTATTAACAACATGACATAAAATAGGAACAACAGCACAGTACAACACTGAGATAAAAGGTAACTTAACATAAAGGTGAGCTAACTAATAATAAAAACGGGCAATGGAAAGAGATATAGCGCTTCCATTTCCAGCAGATTTATAACGTCATTACACTCGCTAATTCCAACCATAAATAATTAAATTTTGAAAGTCTATAAGGAAGAAAGGAATTTGAACTGTGGTTGGAATTTGTGCATTCGTTTACTGGATTTGTGGGTATAGGTGTGAATTGCTTTGCATTTGGTTGCAGATAGAGAGAGAGGTATGAGAAAACTTTTTCAAGAATTTTTTCAGTCATTCACTTCAAGCCAATCAAAATATGGACGATGAACTGCTGAATGAACGAACGAACGAACACTGAAACAAACAATTAAACAAAACGAACATTAATTGCATTGCGATACATCACATTGACAAATATTGCATTTCCAGATTAACAATGAGAAACACATAAATAGCATAAATAGAGAAAGAGATCAAGCTGTAGCAGAAGAAAGACAGGCAATAGCCAATTTAAAGGTTTTGTATTTTGGCCCTGAAAGCTACAAAGGTTTAATAATGTATCAAAACTTTGGTTCTTTGGTTGTCGATACTGATTTTTAATACGGAGGCATTGTTAGAATACTGCACAGGCGAATGGTATTGAAAGAAGAGACAGCTAAATAAATTGCAATGGTAGTAAAGTAATAGTAATAATAAATAAATATAAATGCGGTTTAGAGAAATTTCGTTCTAGTTATTTACAGATACAAATTCGGTAGACTTGAACTGAATATGAAAAGCTCAGATTCAGACTACTCAAAGTTGATCATTTTACCTGATAGTCATACCACGCAAAATGTGACTGCAATTAGCGTCAACTATAAATATAATCTACCCGAATATATATTTAGAACAGCTTGTAACATCCATTCGTGTCACATTATGACCCTGTAGTACCCACTATTGACTATCTAAATTCCTACCTAAAAATATCTTAAAGATAGAAATAAAATATCTAACTTACTTATATGTAACTTTGTATGCTTATATGTATACGAAAATGATTCCACAATTCTTCATTTTCCCTTAATTTCAACCAATCTTGTAAACTTGGTCCAAATATGTATGAAACTACTTTGGAACGGTGAAAATTTGTCACATATCATCACATATCAACAGTGCCTCGTATAAATTCATTAATTTATTTTAATTTAAATAATGATGCAATTAATATTTTTCTAATGTAATAATGCAAGTGATAAATAATAAGTTAATTAAGTATTTCGTTTGCTTTGTGATACTGTTTCTGACTGCAGTATATAGACTGATATCATTGTTTAATTTCATCGTCAAGTCTGACGGACTAGAGGATAAAAAGTTAAGTTAATTTAATGGCACCGTATAAATTAAGCTGGCAAGCAAATTTCATGTCAAAAAACTTGTAAATAGGAACTGTAAACGACGAATAAATTATTAGTAAACTAATTTGGCACCAAATAACAAACTATCTTAAAATCATTGGAACACGAGAATTAAAAAAATTATATTTCATATCGTCAATAAATAAACCAGGTCATATAAATATTTGCTACAAAATTGTTTTTGTACCATCCTCAGTTGATCAAAACTAAATTAAACTATTAAAACGGAATCTATTATGCCAGGTAATGTTTCTAGGTATTATATAAAGAGAAAGTATTTGGAAGTCAAGTAATCAAAAGATATAATATAATTGCGCTAAGGAGAAATTGTAAGTCAATTTGGAAAGCAAGTATGAAAGCTGAACTGAATTACAAATGTGTTTTTTTAAACCTTACACAGTCTATAGCGTTGGTTGGTCTTGTTTTGGCGAATTTGATTTGTATCAATGTGTAAAATTTCGGCTGGAAGTTGGTTCTGCTACTGATAAAATAATTTTGGCTTGGTTCATCTGATATAATCCAATTTGAAGGTGATAGAGAGAATTCCACGTTTTGAAAATTTAGGTTGCTCACAAATAATTTCTACCCGACACCTGCTTCCGTTTTCCGATAAATAGGAGAATGTATGTTGAAAAATAGTTTCTGTTGTGGTAACATTTAAATTGACTTTGGACTTGACTGTATAATGTAACTAGAAAGAGTAGCTCCACGAAATTGTATATAAAGTAATTGACTTTGTTGAAAAAAATGAATTGAATGATTGACTTCGCACATCGTCACAAAAGGAAATGTCATTGAATGATCAAATGTTTAATACGGTTTGGCAGCGTCTTTTGGTCGCTTCAACTGGACTTTTAGACGCTTCATTCCAATTTGGAACCCGTTCATTTGCCTGAAATAAAAATTATGACCCATCATCATCAGTTTATAGAAGACATAAAAACAGCCATTTTCAAGTTTACGTATTGTACAGCACATTTATTCTTTTTTGCTTACCCGATTGCCACCTGGGCTGAAACCGGACTGTCATATGAAACAAAGCCTGCAAATTGAGAATTGAAATTATAAAAAAAGAGGAATTGAAACATTGCCACCACCTGCGTTCTGCAGATTTATCGTGGAATTGGATATACATAAATCACACAATTTTTGCAAAGCTTTCACTCACCGAAACACTTGGAAAGGTTTGTTACTTTGTCCACAAATACTTTGGCAGAAATCACATTCCCATAAGGGGCGAACATTTGGGATAGGTCATAATCAGTGCATTCAGGTGGAAGATGGTAAATAAACAAATTTGACCCATCCGGACCTTCCGTCTACAGAAGCAGAGAAGCAAGTAAAAAATATAGAATAATAAACTGTTAATATTTTTCAAATGCTCGAGAGCGAATAGGAATAAAGTCAGTGTGATTGAACGTACAGTTACAAATCTACCTACTTGCTTGTTTGCCACAGCATGGTTTCGTATAGCACCCGAGAAAGAACTCAGTCCTGCAATAAAAAAAGAATAAAATGTAATTTTTTGTTTAACTTTCACTCGTTCTATCAAAATCACTCATATTTTGAGACAAGACATTATTAGTCGTCACAAAGACATGCGGCACACAAATAGACACAGAAAATCCCACCCACCTGACTGAAGTCCATTCCCTGCCATTGCAAGAGTGTTGGTTGGCGACCCCAAAGAAGAACATCCATTAGCACCTGCATAAGTGAATTCGTATTCTGATCGTCACCATCCAAGTCCAAGTAAATGTTTATAATCCAAGACATTCAACGCAAATAAAGAAGGCACAAAAAACGCGTCACACAAAAACCGGAACAGAAAAAAAGTTAAAAACAAAAATATTACAAAATTAGAACAACTTAATATCAATAAAATTAGACAACATAAATACAATGATACTAAAAGTTTAGAACCAAATAAAACTTGGTAATTAAAAAAAATATTGGTTGTTGATTTCGTACCTGTTGGGGACAGCGATGAATTCCCTAACGCTGCGAGTGTGGCAAGATTGACGAGATGTTGCTGATTTGCAGGATTGAGGTTGGAACTCAAAGCGAGAGCAGCAATTGTGGCCAGGTCGGAAGAAGACGTGGAATTGCCAAGTCCTGAGAGGGCAGCCCCACATCCAGACCCCAGTCCATTCAGTCCAAGAGGACTCAGTTGAGAGTAATATCCAGCATTTTGGCTTTGCGTTGGTTGTTGCAGTTGCTGAAGAATCTATCGTGTCAAAAGTCATGATAAAAGGGGACAAAAGAAGTTTAGTGAAAGCCCTAATGCATGCATATAAATATATATGTACCGAAAAGAATGGCTGTGGTTGGGAAAGTGGAGCCACAGCAGAGGCTGAAAGAAGCGTGGATTGAATTGTTTGATGACGTTTCTGATCTTTATCCTTTTGGGTATCCGCAAACTTGACCACAATAGGAGAGGAGCAACCCTGAAATTTTTGAAAAGACATTTTCTAATGTTTTATTTTGCAAGTGTTTTATATTATCCATGTGTTTTTTTAAAATCCTATCTGATTTAAGAAATGTAACAATTTATAAAGCTTTCACAATCGTCATTAGTTAAACACATGTATTTACATAGTTTTTACTTTGATTTTGGTTAATCACGATAATAAATATTTTACAAGAACATTAAACAGTTAATACAGTAGCAATTTTAGATTTTTCAATTTGTGGGTTTTGAATATTTTGAAAATGAAAAATGATATTGAGTAATACTTTTACCATAATGGCTATGTCTAATTAAGCAAAGCCACACAATGAACGAATAATGTATTTCTAATATATACTTTGGAGTACTAATGTTTTAGCAATTACTCAACTAAGAATCTAAAGAGTAAATCAATCATCGTAACACTGCCACTGCACGCATTGGGTAATTGGGGTGACAAAAAGTGACATCCGTTAAGAACTGTTGAGTTTGCAATGTGAAAGGGAAAGTGCAATGTAGTGTGGGACGTGAGAGAATTGATGAATCTCCTGATATCGGGCAAAGTTAAAAAAAAAAAGAGGGACATAGTGTTGGCTTACCTCCATAGTGGTAGAATGATGGACAGCTTTAATGGCATTCTGCGCACTTTGCTTACTTGCGAATGTGACGAAGGCGCAAGCTGAAATTTAATTGACAAAGACCACACAAACATTAAAACATATAACACATTTCACATCAACTTTACACTAATGACACAATAAGGTGCTATAATGTCATCAATAATAATCAATGTTTGTTAATTATGATCGTATTTCAGTATATACGATCATAATTAATAATTAACGTATCACATTTTTCTATAAAGTAAAAAAAGTTGATTTTATACTTTTACATAAAATTACATACGAAAAATGCTTGACGGAATAATACTTAGGGGTTTACATTGAACAAATAACAGATAGCCTATTTATAATTCTAATAATTTATGCCACCATTTATATACCTTAAATTAGATATGAAAGCAGTTTCAAGTTTAGAAACAAAAAAAGTGATTGCGATGCTAGGGAAAGTATAACTAAATATGGTGTGTATGTAAAAACAAAAAAAAAGATGTATCTGAGTTGAGCTTTCCCCAACGTAATACGTACAATGCAATTTACTAAAGCCGTGCGGAAACAAAATGGCAACTTGTATTTCACTGCGGGAGGATAACTAATAAAAGTGACCACATCTAGAGAAAGGGGTATAAGCTAGTCAGTGTGAACTGTTGAATCATTTTCTCTCTGGAACTCAAGTCGGGGGAAAGTGCCAGCCCAGTAATTTAGCTAAATTGATGTGATATGTGGAACCTCAAATCTTCACAAAGTTCAAAGCATAAAGACACGCCACCAGTCAACCACTTTTCCTTTTATACGCCTATTTCTGTCAAGAGCATTATTATTCTTTACTACCACTCATATATCTTTAGTGGCCATCCTCTTGTAACCTTCCCTAACTTTCCCTAAACTTCAAACAGACCCATTAGATTAGAAAGGATCAACTTTGTGGGAAATAAATGATGGAGGAAAACCACCCACCACGATTACCCATTAATTCAATCACTTTAAAATCCTTTAATGCTCAACCACACTCTAAAACAATAGTAGAATATGCACAGTTTATTTCCACTTAAAATGTTGAGCCTCCAAATATTCGAAACACAAATTGGCAAAAAAAAGAAGAAGATACAAAGTGCATGGCCATATATAACCAACCCTTTGTCATGTGTAGAGTGCAAAAGTGTAGCTTGTTGAATGTACATAGCATAATAATATATAACATGCTTTCCTCTCCAAAATCTAGTTGGAGGGAACATAAAGCCAAGGACATCTTTTATGTCATCATACTTTCTCTTCTAAAATGCAACATTTTATGGCCTCTCTAACTATCAACACTACTGAACTCTTCTTCTACTACTGGACGTTATTAAACAAAATAAAAAAAAGTTTGCTAGTATACAATCCGGAAAAGTGGCTTGCGTCTTTCCCTTCCTTCATTTGCTATCCATGTCCCTGGGCGATAGTTTTATTTTTCTTGACTTGAAGGCGAGAACATGAATTCACTTTTACACACAATGTCAGCCAAATGACAATTAAGTGTCATATAGTTTCCACCCTCCTATTTCAAAACTAATGGTCCACTTGAACGGGATTTATTAGATTTCAATGGACCTAAATATGGCTCACTTTCTAACTCCCTCACACATTATCCTTATCCACTGCCATCAAGATATTTATAGCTTTCTCTTTCTACTGTAAAATGACTTAGCGCAGATAGATAAATGGATTCTATAATCCTACAACCTGGACAAAGACTTATAGCACCACTCAACCCACTTATTTAATCTAATCCAAGTACTTAAGTAGTACCTTAGTCAATTTTTCACCTCTTTGAAGTTTTTGATAACTAACCAATATTTATAAGAGAGATTAAGTTTTAATCATCCAAAATTTATTTACCTTTGCTCTGTTGATTTGTATCCCGAAGAACTGTGCATTCATCGATGACTCCGAATCTGGAAAACATGTTCCGCACATCCGCTTCGTTACATTTTCGAGATATCATTCCCACGAACAGCTTTCTCTCTGTAATAATGATCAAATTAAGGAGAAAGTCAATACTCTTTTTCCACATCAATGTCATCTCACGTCAATACAAAATCCAATTACTAAGTGAAAATCAGAGCGTGAATATCAAGAGGGTAAACAAAATCAAGCAACAAAACAAGGAAAGTGAATATCAAGTTGAGATTGGATTTTAAACCAATTTATTCCCTTTCATCTCATCCCTCAGTTATTTATAATGTGTATATAAAGTCTAAACTTTTCTAATTTAGTGCATTATATAGCCTTCAAGGGTGTCAAGTATAGAATGACAGTTTTGGCACATACCGTATCGATTCTCATTGTCTGCCGGCTTCATCTGGAGAGGATGATTCATCTGAAAGTAAATTCAAGAAAATGGATTTTAAACACTTTTCAACATTACGTAATAGCTTTCATTCATATTCTGTCACATCAATCTACTCATTTATATATGTACATAGACTCAGTAAATAACTATCTTCACTCTTCTTTCAACATCATTCAACTTGGATGATTCAAGTCAATAAAGTTGTCACATAAAACCACAGCGAGAAAAAGTTTGTACCAAACTTTTTAACAAACTGTCAATATAAACTCCGCATCCATCAATTTATTTTTCTACTACAACTAATATTATAAAAGTACTGTTTGAAAGTAATAATTTATACTGACAATCAATTTGAATAGTTTTTGTCTATCCATCAAAACTACCTTTAAATTGGCAAACTTATTAAGGGAAAAAACTTGTTGTTTTGCGAGTTGTTTTATATTACCAATTTATTTTGGACAAAAGTTCAAAGCTAAATTATTTACAGAGTTTATAAAACATTTTAACCATTTTAAATATTCTGCTTTTAGTGATTGAAATCAATTTAAAATTGACAAACAGGCTGGATTTCAACATTAAAAATTTAAATTCCAAAAATGGAACAATAGAAAAGTGGGACCTTGCAGTGGCATTCAAAGTGTGTAAGGTGCCTAACAAAAGGGAGCAACCACAGGAGAATATTTAAAACCTAACCAGTTCATTTTCCTGTAAAATAAAATACATTCCGCAATGAGAGAGAAACAAGGCTGGAGGATAATGGAGGAGGACGGAAGAGTTGGGTTGAATCACTTTGAAATTTGAATTGAATATGCAAATGTAATAACGTTTAAAATAACGGAACCATCTCCAATTTCAGTTGAGAATGAAGCAAAAGTCTGCTGTGGAAAAGAGACACTTGAAAACTCAATCTCAAAATCTAATCTAAAACACTCGGCCTTGTTTGGGGCTTGATGGCTTCCCCTTCCAACAACTATGCCCACCAAAGTGTCATAAGGTCCACAAAATTTCAATTGTAAATCCATCTCATTATTCTTTTACATCCACGACGCTACTCGACCCAGTTATCTTATTCCCTTCTGCTCATGAAATGAAGTGAATACGACAATCACTTGTTAATAAATAGCTCGTCGCCTTGAAAAAAGTTGTGTCATAATCGTCCTAGGAAAACATTTTGTTTTTAGCAAACTCGTCAACAGCAAGGAATGACTAAACTACAACAATTTACGTGGCAAATGACGCTCATTATTCTCCACTTGAATGAAACGGAAAGAAAATCTGCAGTTTTGTTTGGTCTGCCACATTTTATTATAAATTAGACTTTCTCTCCTCTTTTGTTTTAGCTTAGCTTGAGGAAAAAGTTGAAAAGAAAGAGTGTAAGTGTAAGCGACAAGGGAAATCAATAAAGTGGAGAAAGATGAGAGCAGAATAAAGGAAATTCGAGTGTCAAATCCAGGCTGAGAAACAGATCGAGGGAGGGTATTTATAGGCCAAAGTTTACGATTTGTTACAAGCAAACGTCCAATTCTACATTTATTCCCAGGGAGGAAAGAATTACATGAATATGTAAAAGTAAACACAGCAGCAGTACTTTCACTCAAATCTTCAATTTGCTCGGATTCTGTGGATAATACATTTTCATCCTATCAAATCTTATCGATTCCAATTCCAATTTATAACCTAATCTCAACTTGAATCAATGCAAGGAAACAGAACAACTAAAACCACATCAAAACACACTCTATTTATTTTACAAAATATATGTTTACACGTGGATTCTAATAAAATTCAAACAAGAAAGCCACAATCTCAGACAACGAGACTCTAATTGGAAATATAATACAACAATGTATGTTTACACTCAAAACCAAAACCAAAGCTTGTTCCCTGGCAGAGAGAGAGAGAGAATTAATTTTACCACGAATATAATTAGCAGATGTAAAGTATCGCTTTCATTGTTATACTTTGGGGAATCCGATTTATTTATTACATATAGTTGGATGAGATAGAATATAAAGTTGGCCAATTACTTGATTTAGTTGAAATTGTGAAGTCTCTTTTCTTTTTTCGCTAGTCTTCCAAGGATCATAATAATACTCCAATTTTCTCTCAGAATAGAAGGAAAGATGATGGAAGGAGTCATTATTATTATTATTGAAAAAGTGGCTTTCCTTTCCTTGGCCATTATTACCACCACTGCTTCCAATAGGTCCAAGCAAGAAAGGAGTGGGAGAAATGTCTTCTCTCCTTTCACTTTGAAGGGGAGTAAACAATGAGATTTCGCGATCTCCTGACATCATTATGAAGCTCACTGCTCAATTTCAAACTCAAGCTCAAATGTTACTTTAATCCTTCCTTACTGCTTCCTGGAGAGAGAGATATAGATCAAATCTCCACAATTTACTAGCCCAGCAGACTTAAAGGGCACTCGATTAAAGCAAATGAACTGCGGGGACAAAGCGACTTGGAAGGAGGAAAGTATAATAGTACTTCAATCAGATCAGAAACAGACTTGCTAATGAGAGCCGATAGCTGAAATTGTTATTGCAATCACAGGCAGTCAACTTGAACTCTGGAGAGAAGAAAGTGATGTGATGGAAGTATCAAACTGGAGTCCTGATGAGATGCGTTATTAGCTGGATGCTGACAAAGATAATAATTATCTGACGGTATCAACGACTCATTAATGACAAACTATCGAACTGTACTCTGAATATAATAGGCTTGGCTGAGTGGGGCTCATTCTACCCAAAATCTCAGCAGAGGAGAAGAGTAATTAATTCCGACTGAACTCTTAGCTCTCTTTAGTTCTCATGTTAAATTTATTAGCTAAAAGACGACAGTTAATAATGCTCGTTTGTGACATGAACTGTGTGCACACATCTGTTCCCTGTCATTGATTATTTGACACTCTCTAGTACACACAAATACATAGTTGTTGATACAAATAAAACCAGAGCTAATAATTCATTAGTTGGAATAATGATCTATATAGTAAATAATATAATGCCCAAAATATGATGAAAGTTATTTTTTTTAAATGATAAATTTTTTTTACTTACACCCGGTAAAGTTTTGACGTTATGAAGAGCGTTTTGTGCGTCCAGGGCGGCTTTCCTTGTGTAATAGGTTACAAAACAGCAACCTGCAAAAACAAAAGAACACACGTACTCATTAAATTTTGTTTTGTTATATTTTCCAATTCATTGATCACAAAGACAATGCAGAAAATTAAACCAATTAACAATACCAAGAACTTTTATGTTTATACTTTTTGTTGTAAAGTTGGGCAATAATGGATGGCCCCATTTAATTTAGTTATTAGTTTTGCCTTGATCAACACATAAAAGCACTAATTTTGTTAGAATTTCCGTTTTTTTTATTCTCTCTCTTTCTTTGTGGAGTGAAAGTAGTTTATGCACTAATGAAGGAAATGGCTCATCAACAAGAGACTTATTTCTCCTTCTAATTACCAATTTATGAGACTCTGGTAAATTAATAGACGATGACACTTTGAGAGTAATAATTCATAAAAATTAATCCAAGACTATTTATATACTCTCTGCGTGCATATTAGTATTAGCGGTATTACAAAAGCTGTTGGTCATAAATCTCTCTTCAAATATTGGTTTGACTATCTACATCAATTTGTAAATTAACGACGTTTTCCCATACCACCAAGACTCTTTCCTTTCTTTCTTCTTGAAAATGATAAGTTTCATGAAAGAGAGACTGTGGATGCCAAGATACCCCGTGCATTGTTTGTGCATGTGTGTGTACACTTGACTTGAGGTTGATATAATGATGATGGTGCTAAACCTTTTCATGAATATTTCATCAGTAATTCCACACAAGTATTCTTTCTCTTGCCAATCCAACTCACAGCTGGGAATATGAATGGGAAAATATAAAAGAAGTTGGCAATTATTCAAAAAACCACAGGAAGCCTAGTCTAAAATGACATAAAACATGCCAGAAAACAAAAAGAGTGCAAAGAACAGTGGAAATAAAAGCTTTTAAAAATCAGATTGCGAATGTAATGGGCCGGAACTTATTGTATTATGTGGTCTAATTTACTTGCCCATTTTTTATTGTATTTAAAATACTGCAATTTACTCTTAACCAGACAGACATTTCACCAATATTCCAATATTTTTTCCAGTTTATTTTAACCTATATTTAACTACTTTTTCCAGAGGTCGTGCAACTATTAATTTTAATACCATCAAATTTCCTCTATAGCATACTACTTTATGGGAGGTCATGAAATAAAATATTCTGCAAAACAAATTAAAACTTATTGACAACTGTTTGAAGAGGTTATGGTTGTTTGTTCAAACAGAAATGATTGCATGCAAATAAAAGTTTACCCACTTCACAGTGGATTCAATTACCTTTCTCGAGTGTGTCAATCCGTATATACTACAATGGGATTATGTACCTACGTCCGCTTAAATGTTTCCTTTTTCTTTACAAAGTGGAATAAGTCAATCGTTTTAAGTCCCTCGCCGTTTTATTTCCAAAACATTAGGAGACGGATTTAAATTGATTGTCGACATGAAATATGACTACATAATATAGTATACTGATATGACCCTCATGGAATGGAAGTTGAAATTGACAAATGATCCATTTCCGAATCTGATATATTTGAACTTTTACATGTACTGTAGGTAGCAAGACAACGATAGAAAGAAAGGTGTATGATTTTCAGATGTTTTTTTATCTGTATGAAATGCACTTCACTCTTGTTTGGAGAACAAAAATTTCAGAAATGCAGTACAACAAATAGTGGACAGACTATTTGTATTTCTCCTTGGAGTATTGGACGACCACTTTTCACTGGGGACAGAGCAGACTTAAATTGTATCACAGGAAGGAGGATGACAGAGAAAGAAGATCCTCCAGCTGGCCAAAAGATTTATCGCTTCTCGTAAAAATATATATCACGAATTTATCAAAACCTGTTATATGTCGAATGATGATACTTTGGACTGATTGTCAGTTGCACTCGTTATCTTTCAATATACAAAGTGTAAATAATAAGGAAGTACAAAGAAATGCGTAAAACTGAGACGGAATAAAATGACGTGATGTGTTAGCCAGTTGCAAACCGAAACAGGGAGCTGGGCACAATAATACCAGTTTTATTGATTTATATACTGTTGGTAGAAAGCGTGGATGGAAAGTAAGTAAGAGTATGGCAGGAAAGCTAGAGGCAAGCTGGCTGACTATCAACCCAACCAACGCTCTCACACTAACTTTGTTCTATACGAATGTGAGATCAGTAAAAGAGTCAAACAAACTGCTACTCTCTAGCTGGAGGAAATCTATGTAGAAGAGAGAGCTAAGAAGATATTTGGCGTTACATGTAAGTACATATTATATACTGCTCCTCCATGATATGGAATATTATGTGGTGGTAAATCTGAGCCATCATCTCCAGCAGGTAGGTCCATCAACTGCCGTGTTTGTGGGGCAATAGGAGGAGTAGTTAGTGGCTAGGAAGCCGTGATGACCTGAGTGAGCCAGACAGTAAAAGGTAAAGAAAAGAGAGAGCTGATGCACATCTTGAGCAAGATCTTGCATAAAAGGAACAACGCCTTGCTGGCTTCTGCCCTACCCGTAATAACTCGGCACAAATGGAGAAAAACTATTGGATCGGTTCGTCATGAATCTGGTGGCACATCGTCCTCTCGTCATCATAAGCGTCACTCCACTCACTTTCATGCAACCATATTCTCTCAACTCGCCACACTACCAGCAGATCCCTTCTTTCACATGTCATCATAATATCTCTCTTTGTGACATATCCATTAAACCTTATACAAGTACTTTGATCAAAAAACGTGCTTTCCCCTTCCACGCTCACAACTCCAAATGCAATTTTATGCTCAATGAAATCATTTTAATTACTCGTTTCGTTCTAGATATTTTTTCATCCTCTTATTTCCCTTTGCTTATTGTGAGCTTCTTACTGACTTGCATTCTCTTTTCCACGTGGATGTAGTAAGAGTTGAAATGGAAACACATGTTGCAACTCTATATTTGAATGAATGTTTAAGAATAGTTGCATACGATTTGGAGTTTTTTTTCAACCGTACTTATCTTGAGTTATATATAAAAGGGAAATGGAATCACATTCTTCTGTAGGAAAGAAAGCATATTGGGTTATAGCATTCTCTATTGTGATCCGTCAGAGAATGAAACCTCATTTCCCTGTGTCATCTCCATACATCAACGCGAGTTTATCTCGTTACCCAATCTTAAAAAAGAATGCCAATTGTACAGTTCAGTAGCGAAAAGCAGATTCGGAAAATAAAAGAATGATTCTTTCCTCTTCACAATGTGTACACATACCGCATCCCCTATATTTCATCCTGTTTCTGCTGATCCATACAATATTTACCCCAAAGAAATAAATTACCGCAAACTAATTGAAAGTTTACTCAGCCCAACAATAGAATCAGATAAGAGCATCGGATTAGGGAGGAAGGAAGAATAAATTATCGTGTGAGTGTTATGCTTTGTTGTGGCTGGTTGAGTTAGGACCAAAAGTAAATGCTACTTGGGAAAATGCCAATTATTTTTTAACCAAGTGATGCAGCGAGATAAAGATATTTCTTCTGCTGCTTTGTTACCTGTTGCTTCTCTCTACTTAGCTATACCCCACTCCTTGGATAAAGAAGTGAGAAAAGTACAAATGCTACTGCTCCGAGTAATCCCATCATTACCACTGCCCTCATAGAAAGCTCCTGGAGAAAGCGTGCAATGGATTATTACTCCTCAGTATAGATCTAAACTTTGAGGATGAATCTTTGTGTAAACTCTTCTATCTATTAATGATGAGATATTTATCTGGCCGAGTATGCATGAGTTTTGGATATTATTATTATTTTTAATATTGATATTGAATTTACTTCTCTAAGGATTTAGGGTTACGCCAAACACAAAGTCATGCATTTTCCCACATTCCCAGGCTTAGAAAGTAAAAATAATATTTGAGTTTAATTTTCTCCGCACGTAGGCCAATCGACAAAGAGAAAGCAATTGCTATACTCTCTCTTATTGACTGATGTATTTGTTTGATTTGGGAAATTGCAAGAAAACGAATCTTTTACTTTGTTTATTTGTTAGCTCAGATCTTCAGCTTGAATTGAGACTTATAGCCACACAACAACTTAATATACTCTGTATTTCAACTAGGGAAAGCAATAAGCAACTCAACTAGTTTTGCTTGAAAATCATTGACAATGCCCAAGAGCTTTTCTGACCCAGTTCTACAATTACTTTCTCCAACCTTCAGGAGAAACATTAGAGATGAAAGCAGAAACTGAGACTTTTACTATCTCTACCTGAATATGAAAAATGTGGATGAATACTTTCTCTAGTTTTATTTCCTTTTTTGAATTTTGCTGAAAAGGATGACTACATAATATTTAGCTTGACACCATTCGATTCCCCATTTTCACAACACATGTTATCTTAAGGGAAAATTTTGATAACAAGCCTAAAGGCTCTCACTCATATATAAATCCTCAAAAATATCCACTTCAAACAGTCTATATATACAGAGTGAAAAGTTCTATATGTAACAACATAACACTACTAAACTGTTATTTCACTGCTTTTACCTTTCAAGAAAGAAAGTACTCTCCACGCAAACATAGCCATGTTTTCCTACTTAAGACATTTTCCAATCTTAAAACTCTCACTCAACTAACCAGCTAACATTTCTACTGCCACTTTAAACTCGGCATGTCAATATCTAAAACGCCCACAACAAACGAATTTGCTGTGGCCCAAAGGCAAAAAGCAATGAAGCATTTAACCTTTCCGTCTTGTTAACTCATTGGGACATGAAAAGTGACTATGATGGCTGGTGGCAAGTTGGCAAGGTAAGCCATTTCCTATCAACAATCTCTAAAGTGAAGGAGAGCTGGAAGGATAAAACATGTCAACGTCAACCACCAAAGTCCGCCTTGAAAGAAGGCAAGTAAAAAGGAGTGAAAGCTAGAAAATGTCCTCCAAATCAGAGGCAACCCTGTCTCCAAGTTGACATGTGGTTCGCCCTTTGCTCATCCCCCAAGGACCATACCCAACATGTATATAATTCCTTCAGCTACCAAAAATCGGCTTACCGTACAGAAATACATATAGATATATATTCATGCTATTATTGTGCAATCCTCAACTGGACCCTATTTACTAACAAGTTGGCATTATAATGAAACAAAAATTGACAACGAATAATTGGGTTGAAGTCCTTTAGGCTATTAAAATTTGTTGCTGGAAAAACAGATTGGCCCTCCAATAGAAGGAGGAAATTAAAGAGTCCTTTGAAATATTTACCCTCCAAAAAGTAATTAACCTTTTGACAGAGGAGGTGATTATATAAAGTCAAAATTATTTTAAGACTACTCTTTAATCTATTTCTGGACACAATTTATTTTCAATAGTCAATAGTGTATCCAAAATATTGCCAGAAAATTGCATTTAAAAAATACGTAAATTGTATTCTACTCAGACATCAGATACAAATCAAATTCAACTTTAGTATAAAATTTTATTTCTGATCGAGATTCGTTCAATAGAATGCATTACTACTTGAAGCTGCATAAATAAAGGAGAATAATAAAAAAAAAACATTATTGGAGAAAGTGTCGATACAAAGAATGCTCTGCCTGCTTGTAATTCCGTTTCCTCCTATTTCATCTCTTAGACTTTTCTAGGGCCTGAAATAAAAGACAAGTGAGCTCATCTAGCTCCTGTCATGTGTTGAAGATCAAACCAGTTTCATTTCATCTCAACCTTTCTTTTTCCCATTTCTTTTCACTCTCGAACAACAAAAGATTCCCTCACTTTCCCACCAAAGCAACGAATGAACTCATTCAAAAGTGAATAACAATAAGGTGAAAAGAAAAAGTCATTTCAAATATTGGATAAGACAATCACGGTAGAAAATTCGAAGAAATAGAACCGGCAGTAATTTAGGACGAGCAAAAATTAGCCTTAAGAAAGGCGGAAATTAAAACACATTAACGTTCTAAAAATCTTCTCTTCATTGTCAGCAATCTAACTCTCTCTCTCTATGTACTATTTGTATATACATATCTGTATTATAATTTATAACAAACTTATATGTAGTGAACAGCAGCCTGTTTGTGAGTAGATGCTATTTTCACCAACAAAGCAAATACTCATTTTGTTCAACATTCAACCCCGAAATGGCGTAACAAAGCCCAAAAGCCAATTTCCGATTTCGGATCTGTTTCGCACAACCACAGAATCCAGATCCAGGCTCAATAATGTTGTGTCTATCCCCCATCAGTGGGAGTACTAAGGTTGAATGAGTCCAAAATGAGAAACACAACAATAAGCAAACTTTTTACATTGTCAAAAGTAAGTGAGTGAGTGGCTTATTCCCAAACTTTATTCATCTCTCTTCTTTTTCCCGAGACTGATGCATTGCTCTTTCCTTTAAAAGAAAGAAATGTCAATGAGATGAGCATTTATTTGTGGTTGGGATAACAAACAAACGGAGGAGCAGCAGAAGATGACAAAGACACTCACTTTTTTATTGATACTTTTTCTGGGAACTAATAAAGAAGCCAAATCCATGCTTTCGTCTTTCCTTTTATATCTTTTACACCTTTCTTTTCTTCAGAAGAAAATCACTCAGAAGAAGACCAACTTTTCTTAACTCTTCTTTTATCTCCATTTTCTTCAAAGTCAAAGAAGAATGCTTTCGATTTCTAAGATGTCAGGAGACTTAGGAAATACAAGCTATTCGTCAACTTCCAAAAGAAAGCTTACGCTGAATCACCTTTTCTTACTTAACCCGAAGGATAAACTGAAATTCAAGTTAAGCCCACTCAGAAAATGTGAACAGTCAACGACGTAACCCCAACTTCCTGTCAAGTTACAAAACTTTAACGAGAGGTAGTAAGGCAATAGCGTTAGGCTTCCCTTGGCTTGTTTTGTGTTTTATCATCCTTCATAACAAATACAAACCAAATCCCTCAAGGAAGAAAGAAAATAAGTCTGTGTCTGTCTTGAAATAGAGATCCCTGTCTACAAACCACCTTCAATATACCTCCCTGTCAAATCTAAAACCTACCTGTGGGTTCAACGCTAGGCAAAAGTTGCACAATCCAACAAATTCACCTTTTGTCGGCACATTACTAAAATAAAATGTGAATATTTTACAAATACATATATATATATTTTAAATGGTGAGGATCTTGTTGTAAAATGCTACGTCCAATTTTATGAGGGTTGCGACAGTTTGTAAGTAGTCGCCGATATTCTAACTTGATATTTCTTAAGTTCAAAAGTCAATCCTATGTGTATAATAATACATGCACATATAAGTAGTTTTTTTGTGACGTGTTACTTTTATGATTGTTGTTGTGTAACACAAATGAAAATAATTTCAGAAGCAAATGAAATCAACGTTCTAAACATTTAAGTAGTAAAACTAAAAGTTTGTTGGTTTGGTATGACGAATTCATCCACAATTTAATCCAATGAGTACTGGATAAATCCTATCAACACTTTGACAACATTGGGAAATTTAGAGAAGCCTATTTAGAATTTTTATGACACGTCAAAATAAACTGATTGAATTTATGAACACTTCTTTTATAGATTTTCACTTGATAATAAAAAAAATGTGTATCTTGGTGTAAACAAGAAGGCTTTGTCATTTATGAGGATCGACTGCCTGCATTGCATCTCTCACAAAAACGTATTTCACAAGCCGAAACGAGCTAAACGAAGGTGCACAAAATTGGTTCAAGATGAATGATGGGTAAAGTAGAAATCTGTTTAGCAGCTGGATTAGCAAGAGCCTACCTCGAGAGGATTACAATTTCCAAATGAAAATTTAGTTTGGCTGGTGGTAGTGTGTGTACACCACACAAAAGGAGATGTTCAGATCAGTTCAGCTTGTTCAGATGCATGAATAAATAAATAAATCAGGGAAAATCAGATTTATGATCTCCCTCAAACTGAAGCTGAGCTGTAACATCTCTCCCGAACAAATACTTCTTTACTAACTTAACAAACACGTATGTACATTCTGGCTCATATTATATTACGCATCTTTCTTTTGCATATCAAAAGGAACTAGTTTATGCTACACAAATTTAAGTTTCGAAAGTATTGAAGAAATTGAATGATCCACTGTTCGATATTAACTCTACTTCAACATCCAAACTTTGATATACAAAACATATATCTAGAGATTCAGAAATAAAAGTCTTGCGTTAGTTTATGAATAAAAACATGCATTATATAAGCCATTGAACTTTCAATAGAATCAATGTAGAAAAGTCTATTCTCAACTAAATATAATTTTTCTAGGCAATTTATAAACTGTGAAATTGGACTGCTGTTGTGTGCATTAGAACAATGGGAATAAATGGTTTCTGTTGAAGCAGTAAAGTTAAAATATTATAATGGGATAAGGAATTAAAATGGAAATTTGAGAAGTTTCATATTTCACCAACCCTCACAAGTAAAATCTTACAGAGCTTGGAAATGCGACAAATTTTATTTTGTTGGAATTTAAGACACCTAAAAGCTAGCCAGGCTATGAACAAATTTTATTGCTCGTTCCAATGCCCAATTTTATGACAAATAGTTTCAAGTCATGGCCATACATCCATAATATTCAGGTTTAGTAGAGGGGACCAAAAATACTTTTACTCCTGAATTCGTAATATTTTCTATTTAACGATTTGACAGACTGGAAAGTCAAATTACCTTAAAGTGGTCGACCTTATAGTCGCCAATCAAAACCCAAATTCTGAGGGGAAAAAATGAGACCAGCCAACATGGTTGGACTAATTTGTTTAGAAATCGATTATAAACCACATGAAGTGCAAATCAAATTAACTTGTTTCCAGCAACTTACGATTTTTATGAAACAAATCCGAGTGGGAATAATTAATGCCGTAAACGTTTAACCACAAACTGTTTGGAACATGAACTGAATAAAACGTGCTGCTAACTTAATTGTCACTCAATTACTTTTGCAAATTTTAACCAGCACCACAAAGCAATTGCCAACTGAAACACCAATAGAACACCTTTAGAACAAGTTAATCAGTGGAGTCAGTGGTTGAAAGTGGGGATAGGGGATTGCACCTTATCCATCAATATCTATGGGGGAACTTGTAATAATCTGGATAGAAATGCGAATAATTGGAACAGCGGAATCAATTATGAGATATATATATATGACTCTGTAAATGTGCTAACTAATATGTTTAATTCAATACACGTAAACGGTATTTAACGCTTCAAAATTATTCAAAATGGATTGTAAACTCCAGCAGCTAAATTCTTTGCAGTACTCTTCCTCGATGAAGTGAGATTTGGACTGATGGTTAAATAAAATGGAGCAGAGATAAGGTAAATCGTTGAGTCAGAACATGCTAAGGCATAAAATTTCATGGAAAACAAACAGCAATAAATATGCAAGAATACTAATGCTGCATAATAGTTGGTATTTTGTGTTGAGATTTGAAGAAGGAAGAATCCGTCGAGATATAACATTGCATGAAATTCTTTAAGCATTCTTCAAACACATTAACAATACAAGTTACAGTGATATGAATGAAATTTGAAACATTTGCTGATAAAGCAATGAGTGATGTATTAAATTATTGTTGGGTCAATTCCATCATAATGTAACAATATTTATGTATGTACCTATACCTAAAGACTGTTCTAGAAATAAGACTTGCAAATAGCAAAAAGAAAATCTTAAACTAAATTACAAAATGTTAGTATACAAAAGAAAGACGTACCTTCAACACTCGGCTAATAATGCTAATTACAGAGAGATTACAGAAATATGACCACAAAAGGCTATGCCTAAAATCTCACTAGTTCAAAATGCAGAGATGAAATCCCTCAAAACCAATTTCGGAGCATTTCGTCAACTTTTTCCGGTAGCCGGAGTTAAAAATGAAGGATAGTTTATTTTGTTAGCCAGAATACCAGAGTACAAGAAACCCAAGGGCAAAACATTTGCTCGCATCGTTAGCTAAATAAATAATCCAACCATTCGTTAACTCCAAAAACTGTTAACAAAGTCAAAAGTTGTAAAACATAAATCGGGTTTGACGTGTTGTGCTTAATGCAGTTATCCCTTTTAATGAGTGAATCGGAGCAACCAGGAAATCAACAAAAATTGGTTTCCAAATGAAAATCCAACTACTTTCACTAAATTCAACCACTGTAGTAATTGAATGATTAACTTTTCAATTTGACCGAGAATTAAATGAGTTTCTCCCTGCATGTATAAAATTGCTTAAATTAAACATTTGAAGAGTAAAAATATATAAACTAATAATAAAAAAACGAAAAGGCTTACCTTTGGACTGCTTTGACACTTTATCCCTTAAAACATTAATCTGGTAGACGCGTCCAAACTCTTCAAAAAGCGTACGTAATTCGGATTCACTAAGATGTTTTGGGACTTGACCGACAAACATCTTTATTGAGTCAGGATCTGGACAATCCACTCCAAAGGTGTCTCCATTTATCACCCTAAAAATCCAATTAGTTCATTAATTAGTTTAGCTTATAGAAATGTATAGAAATGAGAAAGCAAGCTGTATTTTTTATTGTAGACAAAGCAAAGTTTCATGTCCAGACTTTCTCTCTCTCTCTTAGAATTCTTTCATTTGGGGTAATGAGAATGAGCTGGGAAATGGACTGCTGACTAAAACCCTGCTCCTCTAAATGTAACAAATTAACAACATTCTTCCGTTGAAATCTCATCTTCTCACTGGTACTTGCATTCCACTCACAAACAACACTTCTCAACTCTCCTCCATTCTCTCTCTCCCAACTCTATTCCCAACTCTCACTATAAAAACCTTAATTTTTTGATCAACTTTTTAACTTTTCTCCGTCCCCTCCTACTTCAATCTAAGACTCTCATTTCCAAACTTTCCTCCGGGAGAAAACGTACACCGCAGCGTAGCACTCACTGATTAATAATACTATCCCAAAACCTTGTATATAGAGAAAGAGATAGATGGATACAAAGAAGTGAAGGTATCATGACGCCTTTCTTTTTTTACCCAGTTTTATACTTTTTAAGTTTTATGAGAGAGAAAAGAGCACTGAGCAGCACTCCATTTTTAAAATGCCACTCTGATAAGTAGCTCGAGTAGGATTAAACTATCCATTCTTGGCTGAAGAGGGATGCTTCCATTTCAGTTATTAATCTTGTTTCATGAAAATCTTGGTTATTCTAATTAAATCTGTAGTAATGTGTATAGATACTTAGCTTCAGCTTTTATCCGATTCAAGTGTTTCGGTTTTCAATGTTTAATACAATATTTATTATAAGCCCTCTTTAAAACAGATTAATAGAAGCACTTAAAATTATTATTATTGTACACGAATGCCAAAAAATCCTGAAATTTTGTCCAAAAAAGTTGTTTAATTTAATTATGTAAAAACTTGGTGTACAAGTTGGATATAAACTTTTTCCCCTTTCTCCATTTTTTCATTTGAACAGTTTGTGAATTCATTCCGTTTATTGAATCATCCTCATTTAATTCCCTTTCAGACTTTCTAATCCTCTTTGAAGTTACATCAAATAGTGATTAATTATTGAACTTGTTTCGTCAAGTTATATTTTGTCTGTAAGCAACACAGTTGCTAATTTTAAGAGAAAAGAGAGCTGATTGCTCTCTTATAGCAGAATACACTTATTTGTTTGGCTGTCACTGCATGCTAATTGAGTATCTGGTATAATGAACAAACAGAGGGAATCATGAGGTTAAGCTGATGAGACTTTGTGAAGTCTTCCGTACGGAAAATGTCAGTCATCCCTTTCCCTCTTTCAATTTCATCTCTTCAGAAGCCGGGCTAATCCCTTCACTGCAATTTCAAAAGTGACGTCCAAAACAACCTGCCGGATTTGCCTACCACCGTTCAAGGAAATGAATTGAATTCTAAAATTGTTCAAAATCTGAATTGAATGCGTAAACGTGAGGGAGGGATGGATATTTTAACCTTCAGTAACATCTTTGACATCAAACTGCACTTCCGCACTTTCATTCTTTCTAATATTCCATTCTAATCCTAATCCCTCAAATAATAAGCCGAAATTGCAGCGAGCTCAATGCAATGAATGGCAGACAGAATATGTCATTTGCAAGGGGGCAAATCATAAGCAACTCTTTAGATGGGGAGACTCTTGGAAAGACACACGCCTACTACAGATAATATTATGAAGGGGAAAGGTACGCAAAGAAAATTGAGGAAAATCGGCTTTGATTTTCTGATCCCACTCGCCATGCAACAAATATATAACAATGGCAGTGAAATAAAGTATTATTAGTACGACCCCATATGGTGCAATAATGCCCCTATTCGGTATTATTATTTATCCACAGTCACTGATGGTGCATTTCTATTTCAATGAGCCCAGTGTGGCTTTCACTGATAAGACTTGGCTAAATAAAAACCTCCAGGACAGTGTACATACAGCCCGAGTCAGGGGTGTGTATTACTCTTATACCAAAAAATCTTTGGTATCCATGCAAAACTTTTTACGATTTTAGGGTTCCATTTAAATATTTTTTTTATGAAATCCGTTTGTATATGTAATTATTGACCCCAAGCATTGTTCTAAACCATTTTCAATCAAATTCGGCCGAATCTAAGATTTTTCAATTTTCACCCTAGAGGAAATTTTCCGACCCCCACCATTTCTAAACGACTTGACCGATTTTGCCCATCTTCGAACTTAACCTTCCTATTGGCTAGTAGAACAACTGTGCAAAATTTGGGAACGATATGATAGGCCGTTTGGGCCCTATCGTGTCTCAGACGGACAGACGGATAGACGGACAGACAGACATGACGGGTACATAAGCCCTGACTCGGGCTAAAAACTGCTGGTTCGTTTGGGTTCATCTTCTATTACACAATTCGTATTACAAATTGCAACAGCAATAATAATATCTATATTGTGGACTATATACACATTGTATTTTTTTTTAATTTACAATGTCAATTTAAATATTATTATTTATATTCAAATTGGACAAGTTCCCCTAAATTTTTCCAGTGTAACTTTTCCATGTTTTTATTCATGTATTTTTAAATAAAAGTTTCAAAATAAAATTAGATAGCAAAACTGTCAATCAACTTTCCATCATGTTAATAGCAGAAGGGTGACAAAGCACACCGCATCAATAGTATCAAACACAACGACTATAAAAAACATCAGCATTGAGAGTCTCATTGGCCCGAAACAAATATTGCCTCATAACAATGTATTTATTATATTATTTTTTATTTTTGGCTGACCAAACCTATGAACTATCAAAATTCTTCCTTGATTTCATTTTTCGCCTCTAAAGCTATTGCAATAACAATAATAATTTGGGCCATAAAAACATGTACAGAGTGAGACCCCAAGAACGCGTTAAGCTAAATTCAACTGCAACTGCAATTTCTGGCCATCACTGAAATGCAAGGAAATAAATGGGATGAAGGGTGACTGGACCAAAATAAAAAAGAGGGGAAGAAAACTCTGAATGCAAACGGAGATAAAATGAAAGCAAACTTTTACTCCCTGGACTCTTGAAAGGTCTCGTGATGGTCAGGGTAAGTTCAAGGTATATTCTGATGGAATGATGCAATTCAAATCTAATGTAATGCCTGATTTTACTTTCCTTCCATCTTACTTTGTTGGGAGACAACAATTTGGTAAAAAGTAGATTTAATCATTCAAGGGAGAAAGCATGAAAATGGAAAGTAAATGTGGAGGAGAGGAACATCCCTGGGCAGAGAACGACAATCACATTCAATCAAAGAGGAACTGTGCGGACAAACACCAAACACTTTTCTGCTAACAAATTTAGAATTCCAATCCAAACTCAAACACTCCAACAAACTCGTTTTTTTCTACCAAGGGGAAATATTTCATGACGAGCATACATCTTGATCTGTAACAGGACAAATACAACAACCGGTGTGGTTGACGGGAGAATAGCGGAATCTTTCCTCTATCGTCCACACATTTTAAACAGTTGGAGAAAAAACGAACAAGCCATCACGACCGCCTGCTACCAGCAGAACTAATATAGGACACGAAGACCAGAAGCAGAACTACTATTAAAAGGAGATGGATGCTGAATACAATTCGCTCTATCCAATTCATACACAAGGAATATAATAATATATCTCGTAAAAACGCTGTCGGCATGTCACATATCATGCACCCACGAGTGCAGTGCACGAATACAAAGTTCACACATTCGAATGTCTTTATCACAAGAATCGTTTTTGTACAAACAAACAGTTTAAAGTGACAATTTCCCTTTGGGGCATTTTCTGCTCAAATCAGGAAAGCAAATAACAAATATAAAAAATGGGAAAAAGCCGCAGAATACATATAACTGATTGAGTTGTAAGGCAAATGCAATGATAATATTTCAGAGGAAGCGTGAAAAATTAAACGCCTGGAATAAGATCACCTCTGTGAAGTTTACTCTTGTTTGACAGAATGTTTATACATGTTCGTGTCAAAATGTGGTTTACTCTTCTTTTCAAAGCCATTACTCAAGTGTTCAGAAAAAAAGGTTTTGGGGGGATGGATATATAAGTAAAGCTATATTACACTACATTCATCTTATCGCGTTCAACTCTGATCTAAATCTTTGCATGTATAACCACATATAAAAGGAGCAAAAAGTTTAAACTGTTTTAATGTTGGAAATCCTAGCCGAACGATAATTCAAGTCAGACTTTTTGTGTGAAAGGTTTGTAACCCGAGCACATGTATTTGATGCGGTTGTATATTTAGAGCAGCAAACAATAAAAAGACTTGGTTAGTCTTTTTTTAACATCAACGCCATCCACAATCAACACATTTCACCATCTCAATTAGAAGAGCAAGACAGTTGCTAGTTTAATTAGCACCAGTTCTTTTGCTTTCCCTTTCATGATGAGAGATATTAGAAATGTATTCTCAATTAGAGACTTTTACTTTAATTATTGCTTTATTTCAAATTTCTTGGATGGTCAAATCATTTGCATAATTTGAATTTTATTATTTCATTACTTGGTTCAAGGAGTTAAAATGGAGGAACAATTAAAGTCGGCCGAAAGCCGCAGTAAATCCTTATAGTTAATAGTTTGTTTAACACTCTTCCGCTTTTGAAATGAAGTTCATTACTAATTTATAAGGACTTAAATTTTGCATGGATATTAAACCACCGGAGCAACACCGCTCCTTATAGCTAAAAGCACCCGGAGAATTAGTTTAGCATTTGAGTAATCTTAAAAGTAAGCCGTGCCTTGAGGCTTAAATCCATGCACTGCATTTATTCCACTTGGCCAAGTTTCAGTTTTACTTCATTTTAATTTACAAACTCCATAAAATTTGAAATTGCATCCGGCGAGGATCTCAGTATTTTACAGCCAGTGAAAAGCTGCCTTGTTTGTTGACTGGGTTAGTTGAGAGCTCCATGTTTAGTTCTCGCTACGCGTGTGCCACATGCAAAGTAGCCTAGCATTAAATATTTGCAATTTTGCACGTTCACATTAAAAAGTCGTTTCACAGTACACTTAAAGGATCTCACGGGTTTTCAGACGCAATAAGATTCTATAAGAATCTCAAGTCATTTTCCAAAGTGAAATGACGAAAACAGAAAAGTGCCACTGCCACTAAGAGCAAAATCCTTAGTAAACAAAATTTAGGATTCCTCTCTACACTTTTCAAAAATGTTGCAAATAAACAGGAAAGGAGGGAAATTTTCATATGTAGACACTTTATCGTAGAGGATTTACTTTTCATCATATGCCAACTTGACTTTCAATAACACTCAGTCACTTTAAAAGTAAGTGTATAATCCATTAGCGACTACTTGTTTGCTGTCATCTTTCTTCTTCATCAATTTTCCTAAAATTTGTCAAACCACATCACCCACTCCGTCAAGAATACAAAAACACCTCGGTAATTGTAGACACAATGCAAACATTCGATAACATTCAATTTAGGATAATGTACCATCTTATTGAATTGCATTAGCGTTTATAAATACTTGAAAGCTTTTGAAGTATGTATTCATTAAATTTTCAGAGTCTACAAATCAGTTACGCATTGACAATCTTTATACTCTTTAAACGGGCAATATTTTCTGGAAACTCCAGGTACATGAAAAGGAAAGAAGATAATCGGGAAGAAACGTCATTAAGCTTTCAAGATGTTTACTATTTATATTTACACAACAAGTTTAATATGGAAAGAACAAGAAGGAGTTTTCTAAACCAAATTTTCTAAATCTGCTTTTATTAAATGAGAATTTCTTAATGTATGATTACATCATGTATTAATACAAAATGATCAATTATATAGCATTAAATTTTGAAGCAGATTCAAGTTTTTAGGTTCGAGTTGGAATTTCGGTTATGTTGAGAAACTAATTTTACGGGATTGGCTGTCTGGACTATGTAGGCAAAGTTTTAAAGCTAACTTTGTTAACAAATAAAAAGTTAGAAAAGTTACAATTCCACTCAAACTATACAGAGTAGAAATAAATATAACACAGCCATTAACCAAAAGATGCCACAGGACTTTCACTTTGCTAAATCTCAGCAGCATTTGCATGAGGCAACATCATCACATCAACAACGGAGACTGCAGCTTGCAACAACAGCCACACTTTTACTTTCCCTTCCATTAATTTAAATTTGTAGCTACCACACCCATTAGTAATTGAATAATTTGTTCCCATTTATCAATGCCTCCGTTCAGAATTCTAACCGTCTATTGAAAAGAGTGAATTTTGTAAAGCACTCACTTTCTTCCTTAGTATTATACTAGATTAGTAGGCAATTATTTCAATGTACCGTTTGTTAAGCTATGGCTCATTTTCAACAAATTCTCATGACTTTGGAAAAGTTTCACCAACTTTCTCTGTCTGCATGTATTATCCCCTTCCACTTATATATACCCTCTGACTTTAAATTCCAAACTGGCTAATAAAGTTGGAAAATTAAATTCTTAGCAAAAAAGTAGACACTTTAAGAAGCTTGTTAAAATGACTGCCTCCAATTTTCATTTTATGAATGAATGAATAAAGTGTCTGCAAAGAAATGCATAGTGTCCCCTATAATTAAGCAAATAAGAGGCGAGTTGATTAATAAAAATTAATATAATAAGAATTTTAAATCTCGTTCATTTTCCAACCTCTTCTAATTTTGAGTTTTTAGGGCTAAATATACATTAAAAGAATCACATTAAGGTTTCATGTAGCAGCAGGAGTTGGCTGAGGTTATGGCCATAAAACTCAATTTATGGCAAATGTTCAGCTCAGTTATAATTAAATTTTTCCTGGTAAAACCATTTTCTTCCCTAGACGAGGTTTTGGATTAAAAGAAAAGGAAGGAAGGTGAAAGTGAGAAGAATTTGATACCAAATATAAGAAAGGAGTAAAAGAAAACAAATGACTGGCTTCCTCGGAATAAAAAATAAGGGCTAACAATGGAGAGCCTTATTTGCATTCTTCTACAACGTACATTTTCAAAAGCTGAGTGGTAAATGACAAAAGTTGTCAAAAAAGCTGAGCCAAAGTTCACAAATATTTATGTGCCACATATGCATAAAACTGTAACAATAATCCCAAGATGACATAACCAAAGATTATACTGGTGAGGGTGCAACATCTCGTCACATCACTAGAAGCTATAGGAGCCTGCTCCTGAGGGTTGCATCCAATTGTGCGGTGTTTTCTCTGAGTGTTACCATTACGAATTGAAAGACGCAGGGCCATAAAATTTCATTTTTACTTTTCTACATAGTTTCATTTCTTTTTCTACCTCTTTCTCTTTTCTCTACATTTTGTGCACATTGCACAATGCCAAGTGAACTCCCCCTTATTGTCCTCATAATAATATTCTTCTTTTCTGTCAAATATTCTACGACTTCATTTTCATTCATATTGTCCTCAAACGGGTAGAATTTAGTACATAGTGACAAAAGCATGGAAGTCAAACTTCAAAACAACGTACACAAAAAATATTTTTTAAAAAGCATGAAAATATATCTTTGAAAATCTAACATCAATTAATTTCGATTTCTGTCAAATTTGATTTGAAAGTTGTTTCAGAGAATATTAATGCAATTACAGATTGGCATTTCCTGAATTTGTTAGCAAGATCTGAGAAAGTCACAGTTGAATGAGGATCACATTATAGCATGAAGGGAACAAATCTAAACAAAACCACAGGTATATATTCATATATTTTGTTGTTGCATCGCATTCCATCCTTTAGTTCAAATCCATATTTATTTTGGGTGGAACACGTCAAGTTGCTAATTATGAGTAAAAGGAGAATGCGTAATATGGGGGAAAGTAAATTGAATTCCAACCAACGAACGAATTCATTTAATTCTTCTACTGTATAGAATTCATTTGCATCAGGCATCAGCATGAATGGACATGGTGTTCATCAACTCTACATTCATCTAAATATTCCTAGCAGCTTACATTTGCCCAGCTACCGAGTTGTTCGAAATTAGGAAGTAAAGTCCACCATGCTAAGGGGAATTCAATTTTCAAAAAGCTAAAATCATACTGAAAATGAACGTGAAATCAGTTATATCTATGATGTAACGAAAAAATTCAGTCGGGAATGTAAAATAGCAAATATGCACAAGAACTTTCTGTACGAAAAGTAAATTCAAAGTGTGATTGAAGTGTGGAGTGTATTCAGCCACTGTTCAATATGTCAGTCAGCCCAACATCCACTGTCTCCAGTGATTGACAGTGTCTTTCAATACACTCTGGCTCTTGTGATTAATTATTTAAATTTCAGAGAAAGAACCCCAACATGCGAGTGACAAGCAAGAATTCAATAAAATTAGTCATCAGCTAAAATCATTTGTATGTAATTCATTCATTCGTCGTCACTCTTATTTTGACTTTCCATTTATTTCAGTCTAAAATTCTCATTTTCAATTCGTTGCATATAGTATTGACAACAAGGAAAAGTACTTTTCTGACAGTTATAGAGCGACTACCTGGCTAGCGCGCTGTAAATACAAATGTATGACCATAAATAATAAATTTGCATGAGAATAGTCACTCATAGATTTCTTTACTGGCTAAAAGGAAAAGGCTTTCTCTTCCCCCAATTCACATCCAGATTCTGATTATTAATACCTCAGTACGGGGGAAACGTGACACCAATTCACAGAGGTAAGCAGCAGTAGTAAAAGTGAGAAAAGAGCAACATTAAACAATGACACTGCATTTTTCTCAAACATTTTCAAAGTAAAAAAGCAGCCCATTATTTCACCCTAGATTGGCTGGTTATAAAAGTGAAACTACTTTGAAATCTGATATGGGGCCATTAGCCATTTGAGACGGAACGTTATTTACTCATTTCAGGACACTTTTCTATTAGCCGTACTTTTCCCTTCATAATGAATACAAGAATTGGATAGAAATAATGGAAAATGTGAGAATAAACAGAAGCAGCCAGTTCAAGCAAACCACGAAGGAGTTAAAAGGAGAGGAAAAGTTTCACAGTTTTATCCCTTTGGGACATTGTCAGTGTCCCAAAGTAGCCTCATTACCACTGAAATAGAGAAAGAGGAAAAACTGATAATAATATTCATAAGTGTGCTTAAATCCCCAAAGAAAAATTCTGTTGTCAAAAACTTGCTCTAACTAATTTCAATTATCTTCACAGCACGGACATGGAGAACTTTCCCCTCAGGAATTTGAAGCATTCAAGTAAAGAAAAGTTTCCGCAACTAATGAGACTCGGTAAAAGTGGTAAATTTTCTCCTCCTGAATTACCTCCATACATTTGCTTCTTAATAATTCAATCTTTCTCAATGGACACGGCTCCATTACAGATTTCATTAAATGAATAAAACCATTTCAATAAATAACTTCCAGATTAAACAAACCAACAAAATTTTTTGTGAACAAAAATAACGTAGATGATCCAAACATATTTTGTTACTTTAACGAATTCTCGAAAAAAAAACTTTTCTTATTAATCTTCTGTTTTATATATCACAAAACAAAAACTTCAGCAAGGTAGAAAATTTCCCAAAAGAGTCTTAATCTAACAGCACATCACAATTTTTTTCTCAATGCAAAATTTTATCATATTTTGAAACTTTTTTAGATATGTTTTACAAACAAAACACTAATGGTAGGTCGGTCAAAATAATATATGTCCTTTCGTGAAAAACAAAACCTTTTGAAGTGAAAAAAAACTTTTCTACTTTGTGTCATGCTACTACATGCATAAATTAGGCACAGGAATTTTTGCAGGTAGACATATTGAACAAAACAAAAATAATGTGCTTCAGGGAAAGGAAACTTTTCAAATTAGAAAACCATTTGCATAAAAGATTCCAAACTATAGATTCCACAAACCACACAATTCAATTCTCTTATCCCAAAGGCACAATCTTGGTTTACTTTATTTTTTTCCTTTTGTCTTATCGCTAGCAATAATGTCGACTGGGGTGGCAAACAAGTTATTTAGGATGCAAACAAACTACTTTAAACATCGATCGTTTTTTTTGTGTATAACATTGGAAAAATAAACATAAATGTTGAAGTAGTATATAGTTCTTGGAATACATTAAAACAAAAGAAAGTCAGTCTGTGGAAAAATCATGGTTCAGCTTTGAATTTGAAACCTGAATTTGTACTGTATTTTCTCCTCTTGCTTCATCCATCCATGTGATGATGTTGTTGATCTAGTTATGTAAAGGGTTTTTGTAACTACCGTTTCTTTTTTGTTTCACATGCTAGCACAAGCATGCATTCAAGATTCCAACAATTTGAGTAATTTTCCTTCACAATAATGTGACTTTCTTCTTTAACAAGATGAAATCTATTTACATGCTCTTCTGTAGACCGAAATGTGCTCAAAGCTATTCAAATTCAAATCCAGCTTTCATTTTCCTTTTGATTAATTCTCCCCAGCAGATTCATTCAACCAACAAATCACTATTTTTTGTTTTGTCAAATGAGGAAGAAGAAAAGCAAACATATCTTTAGGCTCTTTATACTGATGGTAAGACAATTTTTTCCTAACACTTCATCATGACATATTTCAAATGAGACATTTTCTTCAAGGCAAATCTTAATGAAGCTTAAATGTAAAAATTAATTAAGCTAAACATGTTTTTCAGGCTCTTGTTAATGATTTTTATTAAATAAATAAATAAATTTAATCCGAGTGAAGTTTAATATCGTTCAAGGAATTCAAATATCAAAGATCAGAGTAAGTTACAAATGATGCAATATGATATACTTAACGGGGTCTCGCTTTGTTAGAACGAGAGCCTCATTATGCCATCAACAAAGGCCTTTGTTCTTGTGTTCTCTTATTTTATGTACCTGTGGAAGAATCATACTACCTGCCTGTTATATACACAAAGAACTAACAATATGTCGTAAAATATTGTGAAAGTTTTGCTACAAATCAATAAAAGCCAGGAACAAACGCTACATCGAGTCGAAGGGAACAAAGTGAAAGCAACATTGTCAGAAATGAACGTGAACAAAGAACCTGACAACTTCTTCGAGAAACTAGTCAATTCAACATGACAATAAGTATTTAGATAAAGATGTCTGATAAATTTTCGGAAATAACCATCTTCCTTCTTCAACTCATTTCTCAAGTCACTAAAGAGAAAGTACACGCATTCTTTAAGTTTGTACATTTTTTATTTATCCACTTATTAATACAAGAACTTGTAAGAAATACCAAAAAATGTAAGATATTTTCTCTGAAAAATGCAAGAGGAGATAATCTAAAATTCCCAAGCCTTTTCTTGTAATCGATATTTGATGTAAGAATGTGAAAAATATAAAATATTAAAATATTCTTCACATTCTCCATCCATCCACATACGAAATTGAACAACACAATTTGGTTGTGGTTGTGGTATAGTTAGATCAGGTAGTTGTGCGATTCAATGTAACCTGGAAGAATTTGTTGGACAAAAGGCAGAAGGAAAGAATAAGGGTGTAACATTATCATATGTCACAAGCTCTGACATGCAGAGACCACCTCCGCGATTTCAAAATGGCTTTATCATGCATACGAATTCAGAACTAACAAGAGGGCGAAATTCCCAATTCTGAATGAAGTCGTCCTGTTGGGGAAAAGCGCTCGTCTTTCTACCTAACTCAATCGCACCGCTCTCTTTAGAATGCTAAGCAGGTGGACAATCCCAGTCACAACTGAATCAACCCACTACAACATCCAGAATTTGATTTTTAGCCAAAGAATGAAAGTCCTCAAATAAAATCTATACGTTTTGTGTATAAAAATCCAATAATTTCTTCATGAATAAAGACAATTCCTTTGTTACGAAGATTCGTTAAAGTTGCATAGCATACCTACATATCTGTATAAGGTAAAAGTACCAAGCCTTATATTTCTCTTTTGCATTAGTAGTAAATAATCTGATGCTTTTCCCGAGTTTGTTTTCACTGCCATGTGTCAGATACTTATCATGGCGTTTAACATGCAACCCGCTTTCAAATTACATCAAGAAGTCATTAACTTTCTTGATTACTTCTAATTTACATTTCAATTATTTGTTTATTTATATTACAACAGCAAACACCGAGAATTCATTCCTTTTTAAAGAGCACAGTTTAAAAGGAAAGAAAATAAAGAAAGGGTAGTAATTTTAGCTTGCATGAAACAAATTCAGCATGTGCATGAGAACTAAAAAAAAAAAAGTCCTACACGTTCTTTCAGCAGTCACTTTGTTTGGAACATATGGGAGAAAAAACACTGGCAATTTTGTTTCATTCTAATTTTCACGTGCTAGAAATGCAAATGATTCAGCATTTCGCTGTTTTCCCTCTTTCCGTAATTATCTGTCATGAATGGAGAAAATGAGCCTGGCTTTTAGCCGGGTGACTGAACCTGAATTGCATTCTTTACATCACGTAACATATTTACTGCGACACTGCAAGGTAATAAACCAAAGTCACAAAAATTAAATGAGCTAAAGTTAGATGAGGAATAGACAAGCCCAAGTTCAAGTGTCACAAGCAAATGGAAACAAACAATAGTAGAACACACATATTCACTTTCCCTTTTACTGTGAGGGGAGAGAGCAACAAAGTGTACACATACATATATAGTGTAATGAGTGGGAGTGCATTTCAGTCACGGCCTGATACATATTTAGGAAGGAAACCACTAAAAAGTAAAAACATGTAACGTAGCATTGGTATACAGAGAGAAAGTCAATGTGTGAGATTACTAAAGCCAACGGGATTAGACGAGGCATGTTTATCTCCCATTTTGGACATATACATATCTGGTCACAGCCAACCCCTAAAAAGTCAAGTTTAAAGTCCTCTGCTATAATGTTCACACGCAAATGTCCCATTTACAGTCCCCACTAAATGATACAGCCATAGACTCAAACCAACTTTCACTAAAACTCTCCTTCTCATTTAATAATCTCCATTAAAGGTCAAACAGAACAGAGCAACACCAAAAGACTTAATAAATACAACTAAGATTAATCTAGCACTCGCCGACATTTTTTTGTCATTATATTTAGAGTATTGAACATATTGCAACTCAAGAGATTTAGATTATTTTTTTAATGGAAGTAATTGAAGTAAAAAATGGGCGTAACATATAGTTGCCGTGTTGGAGGTTAAATTGGTCTGTATATATGGATGGGGGTGAAAGTGCATTGGAACAACTTGTTCACTGTTTCACGCATTACTCACCACATCACACAAGCGGAACAAAATAAAGCTGGTTGCTCGATACAAAATAAATGTGCGAGTCTTTTTATACCAAAACTTGAGCAATTGCATTGCATGAAACACGAATAGTGTTTGTCTAGAAAAAAACATAATCCCCATTTGATTCCTTCACAATCGGCTACAACAAAAAAGGAAACCCAAAAAGTAAATTGATTTGTCTAGAATGTTGTACTGAGAACATAATCGAATCCATCGGGACATGGAATTCCTTTCGTGCCAATATTTTACCTTCCCCTCTCTTCCAACTAACTAACTAATTAGTTTTCAACTAGAAAGAAAAAAGATATGCAACCTGGGGCAATTAATTCTAATTCCCCGATTGGCATCCACCCCATTCTCTAAAAAAAAGAAGGAAAAATTTCCACTAGATAAAGTTGTATAATTATTTCGGGGCACTGTTAGTAGTCTAGTTATATAGCAAATTAGGAATAAAATCAGATAGCGAGGGGAAAGATCTTAACAACATATCACTAAAGTTTAAAAAGTTTTGCATAGTTAGCATTTCTCATCAACTCCTTTTCCTCATCTCTTCATAACACTATATATATACACGAAGCAGATTACATCTGAACTAACTAACAGGAGACAAGTTATGTTTTGAAAGTGAAAGCATGGGAAGAGAATGCGGATTCAGCAAAATGGAAATTGGTAGCGGTAGATAAAAAAAAGACTGTTTTTAGTATGCAAGAAAGCTGGATTATATAGAGGGTATGTTATAAGAATGGGATAAAAAGGAGTGCGAACGATCACCTTGGGATATTTATACCCTTTATGTGCTTCCAAACAGGGCAGTCCTCCCCTTTGCTAAAGACTATCTCACTCATCTCAGGTCAGGTTGCGCCAAGGGAAAGAATTTCTATTCTTATGTTAAAAAGTTAAGGTTTTAGATAAAAAGGTTAAGCATTGGCGGTGTTAAAACGAGGAGTGAAGAAGACACAGGTTAGAATACTGTATTGAATACCTTGGAGAGTTGATATTCAAAGTCTATCTCCTTCTAAATGTATCTTTACTTCCGCACTCATTCCGTTCTCTCATAAATATTCCACAGAGTCGATTTGAATGCATAACCAAGTTCAAGACTAGCTAGATTTTTCCTCTCCTGCTTCTACTTTCACCTGTATTGATGAGGAAGATGTGTACGTTATAAGAAGAGATAAGATAATCAAGTTCTGCATGAATAGAGCTATATGCGATAGAAAATTAGGTTTGCATAATCAAGACTAGAATTTTAAAATTCTCTTTTCAAGTCACGATTTACTTTCACCACATTATGGGAGGCTTCCTCATACCAACGAATCAGTTTAGCAAATCAATTCGCAATACATAATTTTGCCTTTGGACATTTAAATTATTTCATGATGGTATTTATAAAGTGAAATGATTAAATTTGTATTAAAATGTCGTTTAAAATTAACAGTTTTCAAGCCTCCAGCATTTGAATGCGCCAATATACTCGCTCTGTTTCATGCTTCGAAGTGGTATTCTATTTGTATTGACTCTGCAAACAAGCTCTGATGGATAAATATATCTGACATGAAACCCCTGGACAAAACATTAGACATATCGTATTTCCTATTCGTTAGTGAAAATGCAGATATTGTGAGTATATGTATGTATGTATGTAATTAAATTCAAGCGAACAAACTGGACAGCTTGAGCAAATACGTTGGATTGATCACATATAAAGAGCATGATGAACCTTATTTCCTCTTTTGTTTATTTCAACGATAAACTGAATCAACATTCGATTGTTCACCCAACCAAGTAAACTTTGCTCACGAAACACAATTCCATAAATGTAAAAAAGAAGTTACAACAGGTATCATTCAAAATTGTAGAGATTACACAATTTCAAACTTATTAAAGTGATATAAATTAAACCAATTTGAGGAGAAAATAGATCTTTGATGGATACTTTACAATGTGAAGTTTGCATACAGATATATAGCAAGTGGTGGGTAATCTTTTGAGTGGCGTAGGAGAGAACAAAGAGTAACTCTGTAAACAAAAACTATAGATCCCTTAATCCATCCATCAACCACCGTCCATCGTATTTGGGGTCGGATCAAACGCATGCAAAGCTCATATTCCCATCCATCCACAAAATAAAACTTGGCATAAACATTTTACGTAGACAGCTAAACTACATACTATAATATTATATAGTTATTCCGTTGTCCAAAATGTATACATCATTTATTCGTTTAATCATCTAGCATTTTCTACTTAATAGCCTTCATATTCACCAAAAGCAATATAAAAGTTGTACATAATGATAAATGTAACATGATGTCAGCCGAAATGAATTAATTTTTGATAGAGATGAAATACTTTGGCGGAAGTAATGTCGGAAGGAACGAGTTACTAAACTTTCTCCAAATGCAATGATGCGTTCTGGGTGGAGTTGTTGGATCTCTTCTTCTTGGGAAGTAATCAAAGCATTAACAACCTATAACACGAGATGGAAAGAATACAACCAGATTATAATATAATTCGATTGCACAGCACAATATCACATTTCGTCCAGCCTTTCATCTCTTTCAATCATCATCCGTCTCAACTTTAGCACGTCCATCAAGCAGATGACTCCAAGCCTCTCCTTCTCATTTCCCAAATTTCTCACCAACCAAATATATTAATCTCATTCTCATATTTGTACACGATTTACGATACAAGTGCTTAACGCCCACCTTCACCCGCACGACATGTAATAACGATCAAGAAAGTTGAGCTTTACTCAAACTCTCATTCAATTATATGTTTTACTGATCTACTCAACTTGTGAGATGGGTGACAGCAAACATTGCTCACTCCAACGCTGTAATAATCCAATCTACTGTTTCCTACTTCAATTACTGCATTAGGATTTTCACTTCTCTAGAGCTTTGCTACAACCCAATTTCCGTTCAGATTAAGTCATAATTTGATTATCTGCTGGAGTATGAGAAAAAATACTGCAAAATTGTAAAAATAGGGGTGCAAAAATTTCAAACCAAATATCAAATCCGAGCTAAAATAGTCATTCTACTCTTTCTTTCTATGTTTTATTCAATTATGCAATATAGTACTATGATGATGTTATGTCACAAAAATTAACTTTTTTTGTGGACCACAGCAGACATGAAGAGTCCAATTCTAGTCGTAAAAAGTTCCCCAAAATTCTACTGTCCTACTTTACAATGATGGAGAAAGTTGCTCAATTATGTGTCACATCGTGTCCCTTGTGATAGATAACGCATGAAATGCAACGGGCTAGAAACAGTTGCAATTTAATGCATTGCAGATGAGATGAAAAGACACTCTGACATCTTTCTTTTTGGACGCATTCAACATTAGGATAAAAAATGTTTAAATATAAATTATATTATACATTAGCAGTTGTGGGGATTAAAACGTTTTAACTTTGCATTAAAAGTAGGTACATTTCATGCTTTCTTCACGTATTCCAAAGACACTTGATGTTGTAATGAGAAAGTATATTAGATCATTTTTTTCTTTTTCTAGCAGGCATTTTCTCATACTAATACTATGGGCATTCTATGTTTTTGTATTTGACAAAACGAGCGATGTAAAATGCATGCCGTTGTTAGTACTCTGAGTACTGTACTCATAATTAGCTAGAAAACAAATGTAATGAAGAGTCAATTAAAAAAGTTATTCACAGAATAATAACACAATCATTCTGTTTCAAAAATTGTAAACGACATCGATTTTCTCTTCACATTGGGGATGAAAGAATTGGGAAACTCTAATAAATTCAGTCTGCCTAATTCTTACGCAAGTACAATCATTTTGTTCTTTTAGCTCCGACCTCTCAAAAGCTACCAATTTATTTGCACATCCAGCTCTCAGAGTTTTGTACATATCAACTAACGAAAGGGTAGAAGAAGGCAATGTGTGTGGAGCTCCAATAATCGATGCATGCTAGCTTTCACTGCCATAAATACCATACCATCAAAAACTCAAGGGGCAAAGTTTTGTCTGCATTACTTTCAACTATCTACTACTAATACTCAAAGAGCATGCATGTACTCTTCCACTACTGCAAGTCATCCTTGAATGGAAATGGCAAACATTTCCTTTCAATCCAAAGATATATGTAGCTTTATATGAAAATACCAAAAATTGACCGGTTAGAGTAGAACCTTATAAATTTTTAAGTATCCAAACTCTAACTTCCCTCAACTTGCCAACAGCACGGAAAGAGAGGAATAAAACAAACGTATACAGCAAAACGATGAAGCTGTATGAAAAAGAGAAAGACTCAAGAAGTGGCAATGCAAACAAAACTAGCTGACTGACAGACAGTCCAGGTAAATGTACGCTAAATAAATTCAAAGCAAGTTGTGTTATTATTGGCATCAATTGGAAAGGAGTGTGTGTCATTATCTTCAAATCAATCAATTTATTAAATGAGAAGAGAAAATAACAGGACAGAGTTCTGTCTTCATTTATTTGGAGTGCATAATAAATTATGTATGTGCGTATACTAGCCATTAAACCATTATAATACTTATACTTTAATTTAATATTCTCGACACGCAATTTTGATTACAATAATATTATTTTCCTTACGAATTTATACCATTCCTTTGTATGCTTTCAAATACTCTGTGTTAATTATTTTAATAACTATTGACTCGGTAAAGCAATGTTTTCACCTTTGTTCAATAAACAATAATTATCCGTTTAAAGAAAACACTTTAATTAAAGCCATTTCTATTGTCTTTTTGGAGAGCCTTTGGAATGAGATCTGACAGGATTCAACTCAATTTCAATTTATTAGAGATAATATCATAAAAATAAAACGCAATAAAGGAAAGTCTATTACTTTGATAACGAAACCTGACGTGTATTTATGGTTCCTGGTTTTCAGACGTCCATCTTCATGAGCAATCAAATCTCTCCGGACTCAAATGTCAAGCGTCATTGCCATCAACTTCCTACTTTAAGTAATAAACTAATGCCTTTTAGTAATCCCATATAATAACTAAACATTGCAATCCACTCATGGCTTGTGCTCCAACGAAACTATCAATTCACATGCTCTTTTTCTACCAAAATAAATTCCTATGCCTTCACGACATGCCTTCAATCAGTTTAATTTGATTTCCCCATTTCTCGATATCTAAATAGTTGCTTGTATCACTTGTATCCAATAAAGGTAAATCTGATGTTGGCTTTCAATAGCACATTAATAGTATCCTTCTTTTCTTGATGACATCCACAAGAAACGAGTTTGTAGCTGGATCACGCAAATCAGAGGCAATTTCATTTTGTGATTGAAAGGCTTCCATTTCCATTTTTAGAGGTTTACGATTCAATTTAGGTTACTTTGACTCGTATCAGATTTAGGCAAAATAACAATTTCAAGCATTATGGTTTTCTTGATGCAATAAATATTGTATGTTTAGTTTCAATTAGAGAAAGAAAGAGTGTAATTGATTTATAAGGTGATATTGGCTCATAAAAAAGTTATTATAATTACACATCCGATCCAATTTGGTTTACTCCTTCCCTATGTGTATACGTAAAAGTTATTACAAGAAGTAATAGAGGAAGCACAACAATAAACCACGTAAATCCCAAACTGGCTCTGAGAAGTAATAGCAGTAATGGAACAGAGAAAGTAGATCAAGCAAATTTAGTCACCGAAGGGAAAGTCCCACTAAGCCACAAAGACTCCGCACTACTTCTGTACGTACACTGCCTGTAGCGTCACTTTGTTATATTTACATTTGATACAAAGCAGAATTTCTCTCCTTCCTTTGAGTTTAAAGAAGAAGTCCAAACACCAAATTCAGAATCACTGCGCGATTTGCTGTTTCGAATATTAACATTACGTTGCCTGTAGTAGGTATATAATATGTACATGGTAGTCTCACTTCAAAGACTAAAAGTCTCTGCAATACACACAAGAGGAAATTCAAACGAAACGATCCCAAGGAGCTTATCTAAATGCAAACTTGCTTTATTACACATGGAAGGATTCTCAAGTAAAATCATACTACGCAAAATTTCACACCGTCTCCAGTTTTCACAAAGAGAAAGTACAAAGCTTAAATTTGCTCATTTATTTTGAGAGAGAATCGTTGTCAGAATCAATTAAACCAAGAATTTCCTTCCGTCCTGTCCTACTCCCATCCTTATCAGGAGACACACTCCTCTGTGCTCTCCTCCCTTCAGTTCACCCCAATGCTTCCGCTTGTGTGTCCCGTCCCATCCTCAATTCCAAGACGTTGATGAGCTAGAGCATTGTATTTATCTATTATGCCTTTAAATCTAGCAGGAAGGTGCCCATGCATAAAATAATAAATTTAACCGGTCTACAATACTAGACTAATCTTAAGCATGGTCCCAGATTTACTAAGATTGTCCCAGATTTTTCAGAAATAAGAATTCCAAAAATTGGCATCTAGAAGAAATGTTTGACAGTGAAACATTCAACTATTTAGAAAAGAGAAGTGGAACAAGTATAAAGATTAGAGAAATTGAATATGCAATTTTTGCAAAAATATAAGTGAGACAGGAAAATTTGCATTTATGTTTACACAAAGGAACAAAATCTGCCAATGTCTAGTATTTAAAAATTTAGTGAATAAGAAGCAAAATCTCTGAAACTTTGTCCAAAAATTTGCAAATGAAACAAGGTTTCATATAGTGCTATAAAAATCTCATTAGGCTTCATATAAATCACTTTAGTCTACCATGCACAAATTGGATTCATGAATCAAATGTCAGTCTAGAATTTTTCCAATAAAACGACTTAATTTGTTCGTTCCATAATATTTGGCCAGAACTTGTACAAGTATTACTAATGCTGTATTAGGTCGAGGGATTCTTTATATGAATTGATTCTAAGCCACAAAGCAAGCCTAAAATAAGTTTTAGAAACTAAAATTTGTTTCATCTGACATGTAAATAATGTGGAAATGCTGATTTGTTCGGATCCAAGAACAATTTAAGACGTTTCTAATGCATGCAGAATGACAAATCTCTTAAACTTTTTTCTTCCTGTGAGAGTGAAACAAACTTTAACCTAGTATTTAGTGTAACATGAAACCAGATGTGAGGAAATGTAATATGAGAACAGAAAAAGTCAACATGTTGTAACTCAACTGCTCGCTTTTTGGCCATCTAAGACATCTTATAAAGATTTCGCGAGTCTTTCAACTTTTCTCAATTGACATACCTTTGAAGACAAAAATTTGAAGTTGATCCAACGATTTGACAACTAAAGATTTATGATTCTCATTGTTTTGTTCATTAGAATGGAATTTGTTTACTTTTTGCGATTTAAAATAGTCATTTTAGCTCAAAAGTATAATGATGTCTTATTTTTGGATGTTGTGTGACATTGTTTCGTAACTTTTGCTCGTCATACATAAATAAATAAATGGATGTGAAATTTTTCTTTGAATTTGCATTCATGATTGAAAGATTTTTAGCCTGCCAAATGTGAAAGGATTGATCAAGAGGACCTTTTTGAACATTCTTCATTCTCGTCGTGTTACTTTGCTCCGTTATTTGAAAATGAACCAATAAAGGGGTGACAGATGGTAAAGAGAAAGGCATCAGTTAATACAAAGCCGTATATAGAATGGTAGATGAATTGGCTGCAAAGAACCTTTGACTTTATCAGACAAAGACAGATATGACACTTCTTGACTTAGCATTTTAACGAGAGAGAAAATGGAGCAAGGAATGGTGTGACCCATTCACATTGAGCAAAATTAAAGACTGGAGAGTCTAAAGAAAGGATTCTGATGAAGTGGAAGGCTGTACTGTGAAGAATAATAATATCCACAAAAGAAAGGAAGCTGAGGAAGGAAGTTTAAAGTTGGAGAAAGGCCCTGGCCAAGAAACTCACTGTAAAATAAGCCAACCAACAAAAACGGCTACTCCAAAATTTGTCAACGTCTCAACTTTTGCTCTGCAAATCAACCATGCAATATTTCTCTGCTCATAAATATACGCCAGCCATGAAATGAACAAAAACACCAAAAACTTGTATATTTTGCCATGAGATTTCATTTTGCCATGAAATTCTCTAAACCAAAAATGTGTTTGGAAAAATTTAAAATGACAACTAAATAAGATACTTAATTTGTAAAAGGAAAGTCATTACACCCTTGTTGGAATTGAATGAACTCTAAACAACAAAACTAAGTGTCTTTAAAACAAACCAAATAACTACGGTTAAAATTAACGTAAACGATAAATGTAACAACACAAAATGTGATACTGTTTCTAACAAATGGTATGGGAGGAAAGTACGAGATGAAAAATCCCATCTCATTCCGGTCTGCTACCGATTCCGGCAAAATATTCGGATAAAGAAAGAGTAAATGGTCCTCAACCGCACCAACACGTGAGTGGGTAGAACTCGCTTTATTTTTCGGGACTGCAAATTGCAAAACAGGTTTATGTAGAAAAAAAGTGTTGCAAAAGCCTTGTGCCTCGTGCAGAGAGAGAGCCAACAAAGAGCAAAGGACACGAAAGTGACAATAAATTTCCTGGTTTCATTGCACCTTTTTGAAGAATGGGAAAATGTAATGTTATGCTGATTCAAGTTAAGGTGCCTACTATTGTGGTTTCCAGTTTTGGATGGACGAGGAAAGCGTTTTTTGCCATACATTCATACATTCCTTTTACACTTTACTCGCAGTGCATATAATATATCATTAGGTTATATGTTATTGGCCCAAGAATAGAAGTTTCCGTCTGCCACAAAACGAAGAAGTGAACAACGGTTTCAATTCAACCAGGTATGCACTTTCTATAATTCATGAGACAGACACGGTACGAGGATTCGACAAGACAAACACGACGACACATTGAGGATAAAATATGAGATCCCTCTTGTTCGAAAACTTGAGCCAAATCCGCAAAGTTCAAGTTCTCAATTCAATTTATACAACTACTTATCCATCGTACTGGGAATAGCAAGAGAATCAAAAGATCCAACCAAGACACTTTGCATGTAAGATACGGAGGGGTGCCAATATGTATGCAAACCTACTAAAGTAGTAAAAGTAAAGTGCAATAATTTATCCTCCCAAGTTTTTTAATCACAAAAAATAGCAGAGTAAATATTTCAAAAGTCAATCCGTGTTTACACAATTGAGCACACTAATTTGAAATGTAAGCACACACCAGATGTATTTTTTAAATTAATGATTTGATCATATTGCTCGCTCATTACTTTCATCCGTTCCGCATCAACTTATAACTTCACTTCAAAATAGCACATTTTTCAATGCAAATCTCAATTTTTTGTTGAATATTATATACGCGTTAAAATAGCATTGGTATTCTTCTATCTATAACCAAATCAAAACAAATAGTCTACAATGGACTGAAACGGAAAAGTGACTTGGATAGTTAAGATGCAGTTCCAACTGAAATGATATATAACCTAAAACAATTCTCATTAGATGAAATGGATGTTGCATGTTTCTTATTGCAAGTTAGAACAGTGAAGCCGGGACAGTAAATAGGATTTTTCAGCATGACTGCCATTCAACTCAAGCACAAGTATCGATCCAATTACCTTATGGATGGGAACTCTTCTATTTCTTTATAACAATTCACCAGAGAGTCAGCAAACTAGCTGCATTACTTCCCCATATTTCACAAAATAAACTTTAGCATTTATTTACTAACTGGCTGGAATAGAAAAAAACACACGTACAATAATAATATATAATGTATTGCACAACAATATAAGCACAAAAAATTGAAATCCGAGAAGAGATTTTTTTTATCCAATGTTTTCAAACAGTACATTACCGGATGACTCAAGTTTAACGGTCTGAGAAGATTCCAATGAAAAAAAAAATCTGGAAATGAATTCGATTTCCTACTAATAAAGTTACCCAACAAAGTGAACACAATGAAGTACATAATATGAGTATATTTTGTACGAAACCAATGGCTTTTCTGCTCCCTTGAATTTTTTCCTAGGATAAACAACTATTTACTTCCCCTTGCTTGTGGTGAAACCCACAGAGAATCAGAGAATGAATTGGGGAGAGAAAGCTGAGAATAAAATACGGACTTTCCCCTATCTTAATTATCCCTTGCACGTTACATTAACACTTGGAGATAAAATCTTCATTGTGCACAAAGATATTCAATTTGTTTCTCTTCCTTTTCATATACAAACACAAACACACACAAAATGTCAAGTGCTCAATTTCTAATTATGTATTTCGACTATTCAATACGCCACACGTTTGAAAAGCTGACAAAGAGTTGGAATATTTTATGAGGCTTTTAGAAATCAATTTGGTGTTTATGTGTGGAGAAAGTGATAAAACGTGTTTTTCAGATGGCATTAAATATGAAATATACTTTTAAATTAGGTTTTGACTGTCATTTGCAATATCACATCCTTAAGGGAAAACGTGAGAGTGTCTACGTCAATATATTTTTCAGTTTGGAAATGTATAAGGGGTATTTTGATTCGCTAATAAACAGTCATTTCACTTTCTCCACATTTTTTGCACTCAACATGTGTCATAAAACATGAGAATATATCTGTATATATGTGCACTTTTTTAAGTAACGAGGTCAGACATAAATAGTGTGATATCCCAGAGGAAAACTGTTTAGTTTTGTGCTCTGTTCATTCTCAATAATATCAAATGTCTACCAAGAGACTTTCACTTGCCCTTTCACTATTGCATGTAAAGGTTTCCACACATAAAAGAAGTGTGTGTGTGTGTAAGGTACACATATAATGAGGGATGTGAATGAACAAGAGTTAGCTCACAATGAGCTGGGACTCCTGCTGCTATTTCATTTACAACAAGACTATTACTAGATCGTCCCTGTTGGGAGAAAGAGAAAGTGGAGACATGAGTTGTACTCTATACTGTATAAAGCCACTGCACTCCGGAGATTCCAAAACTTAATGTAATGCAATAATAAAAGGAAAATAAAGAGTTAGGCTAAGTACTTACTTGTCGTCATCACAGTCATGTTCATCCAGGCTACCCCCCGGGGACGTCATGCTTCCGGCTCCAATGCTATTTCCACTGATGCTCCCGTTACCGGTGGCTAAAGACATCCCCCCGCAATTATGTCCACATCCAACGAATAGTCCGTTGTGGCATATTTGATTGTGTTGATTGCAATTGTTGTGTTGCTGACTCTGGTTATTGAGAAAGCTGTCGTGGGGCTGGATATTGTTTCCAATGCTTTCTCCATTGGGACTTGCAGAATTGCCATTTCCAGATTGGTGGTGGTGATGATGGTGAAAGTGTTGTTGTTGTTGATGATTATGTGAATGAAATTGATTGTCGACATGAGAAGGGAGCTCAATATTATTCCCATTTAGTTCGGATGATTTAATTGCCATATTATTAGTGGGATGGATGACACTACCGTTATTAGAATTGACGCCACTGATCCCACTTGTCAAAAGGGAAGTTGAACCCATAAGATTAGCGTTATTAAGGTTATTCTGGTTATTGGCTTGAACAGAGTTCACTGAAACATTGTCAAACATGACGTGATCCTCGTCACAAGAAGCAATAAAAGCACTGTTCGCTGAGGCAGAAGGATTCACTTGGGAGTGATTACGATTACTCTTGTCCTGGTTTTGTTTCACTGGCGCTCGTGTTGTGGACAATCCCGTTCGAGAGTTTGGAATTGAGTATGGAACACTTTTATTACGGAGGACTTTGGTGGACAAATGATTTTCCGTGATTTTCAAATCACCTCCAGTTTTCTCCGCATGTTCATCCAAAGTCTTTGCTAATGTCAATTCCGGTTCACTTGCCAAGGAACTTGAGGCACCCTTGCAATTACTCTGATCTTGACAGTGGGTAGTTGTGTTTGTTACTTGTGGATTCAACAAGGAGCGTTGACTAGATGTTTCATAAGCTGCTGAAGAAACACTGAAAGCGTTTTGGTCACCTCCTCCTCCTCTGATACTCGGGTTTGTGGCAAACTTGTGATTAAAGTTAACAGTGTTAGAATCTGAAGTTGTAGTGGAATTGTTGTTGTTGTTATTTGTGGGGCTTTTAGCCGGGTCCAATGAAGATGCGGAATCCACAATCGTTATCTCTTGTGAGTAATTGCTAGCTAATTTTTCAGATGTGCAATTCCTCAAGCATTGCAAGTGCAGAGAAGGGTTTGTTTCACTAGTAGTGGTCATTTCTCGTATGGAAAACACGATGGTTCATATCTGAACCTCAAGCTCTGTAAAACAAACAAAAAACACATTTGTTTATTACATCCCAAACAAGTCAACATTTTAACATTTTTAACTTTAACATTTTAAACAACATTACGGGTGCCAAGTGCAGTTTCAATGCAATGCATATGTAATTTAATATAATATACATACATTCAAAGTTGCAAGGAAGGCGTATTTCTAAGTTTTCTGAAAATGATACTTTTGCTTCTCAAATTCATAAAGATACACAAACTCTCATGCGTTAGTCTACAATCTCTTATTGTACAAAAATTAAACGAGTTGTGCATATTCACAATGAGTGGTAAATATAATAAAGTTTTTTGATATCCGAGTCTTGAGAAGAGCTTGAGAAAAAGGCGTCTGTCTAAAAAACAAGCCGGCTGTCGACTCATATATTTGCCACCTCAGTGAAACTTAAGTGACAGGCTGAGAAATAGATGGAATAAAGGCAAAAGAACCATTGAGAAACAAAAATGCTAATAATACAACTTGCCAAAATTTTGTTGGTTCAAATTTGCAGATTCAAATTTATGTCACTCTGTCTGTCTATCACCCGAATCATAAATAAAATTGTCTCCAGTAACACAATGTATACATACAGACAGAATAAATATTTCCGTTTTCACTTTCTAAAACCCTCAACCACAAATACGTACGACGTATAACTTTTAACTTGTATATTATGTACATTATAATGAGTTATCGCTATTCTTGCCAAACTATTTTATCGCAACAAAGTAACACCCTCTTCCCCTGTTTGAGGCTCAACTTCAACTTCCACATGCATATCATTAACCTGGAAGTCTAGAATGACATCAACTATAATGTAAACTCATTTAATTTTTGAATGCACCAACGCTGCTTTTTTTATAACGTAAAACATGCCATACATTTTAATTCGTGTATTTAAATGTGTTTTGCACCTGATTTTTATGTACATACAAGTTACATTATGCTGTAACAGGACTTTATAAAATTGTGGCAAGTTGCGCTCCGATTGTAATAGAAAAGAACGGAAAGGGAAATACACCAATTGAGTCAAGTTTGTAACTCGCTTTATGATATCGTGCAAAATGTGCTGATTGCTCTAAGCTAGAAAATAATACAAAGAGGAAGTCTGAGACTTTTATACTATAAACATGAGACTTTACGATAAAAACTCTAAACAATCCACGCTACATAATATCGTGGTCGGCACCTTCATGAGAAAAAGTCACGTGTAGTTCTCAAAACTATTCATCACTAGGTCACTTTTATAAATGTGTTTCCTTTGTACTACGGAATTTGATGTTTGCTTTCAATTTGTGTACACAGCGATTTTTTTTAATGCTAGCAGTTCCAAGTCACAAAAATCTACAGCTTTTGAAACCGGAATAATAATTGTGTTTACGGTCCTTAATTACTTACCAAATGCAAAATTGTTTTGTGAAATACAATTCTATATATATATAAATTCAACAAGCACTTTCCACTTAGCATAAATTAGTTATCACTTAAACCTTTACTTTCTGTTCAGCAACCAAGTAATCTGTTGCTTATTACTGCACATCCAACAGACGTGGATGGTGAATATCTCTCCGAGTGAGAGAAACTATGAAATTACTGGATGTGTGATAGCAAAACACACCACCACTTGAGCTAAAGCAAACAGAGAAATGCAGACCACAAGTGTATCTCAACTGACAAGTCGTATCACTGGACTTGGACAGAAAAAGAGGGTTTAGACCAACAGAGGATGACAGAACAGTGACGATAGACCATTATCAGTGGTGTCTCACTTGTTTATACTGAACCAATAGATATAAAACGAACCGCAGTGCCACAAAATACAACATATATATATATGTATGTATATACTTACTTTTATATCAACCCAAGTAATGAATGTCAATTCAAGCCAGAGCTATCAATGGAAATTCTAAATGGAATATGAATGCAGCATATAAGCTGTAGAAAAATGCTTAACTGCACCAATTCAATGAATATAGCACATCCTCCCTTTCTGCCATCCGCACACATTGTAAAGACCAGCATTCTTTATGTGCATGTGTGGCATGGAATTATATCTATTCTGTATAAGTGGTCTGTTGTAATATTTTAAACAAATTGCAAAAAAAAATAATATTGGTTGAAAATTAAAGAAAATTGTTAGAAAACTCATAAACTAAATAGAGGTTCATGTTGCGTTTAAACGACATGAAAGTGCGGACAAGCAAACAAAGCAAGCAATATGCATATTTTATTTGAAACGCTGGCAGCCAATGTCACCTTACTAAAAGTTGTAATACTGTCACATTAACGCATTTACTCATTAGACCAATAACAATATCTTTTTCCTGCTCTGCATGATACAAGGGAGACTAATATTGGCCCAGATTTTATGTACATGTTTTATTTGCCTAGAGATGTAATGTTTTGCATACACATCGTGACCAAATTGACTGAAAATGAGCCACACCAACTGTGACGGAAACTGAAAACACAGAAGGAAGGACATGGTCAAATAAATTATTTGGTTTATTATAGGGTAAGCGATATCCAGAGGCCAATTTATTGTTTTCAAATTAATATGTGTTGAATTTAAAATGCACTAGAGATAAGTGAGTGAAAAATACAATGCAAGTAATTTTGTCATTTCTATATTGAGGAAAATGAGACAAAGGGGGACATAAAAGTATGTACTTAAGCAATGCAGTTTGTGAGAAACTGCATTGCATACAGTGAAGTACATCCTCAGTTCGCATCCTTCTCTTTATCCAAAATAGTTTGGATTTGGTTCCATTTGTTATTAAAGCTTCATCATCTCTTTCCCAAATATTCCTTTCAAACAAAACATTCATTTGGTTATAAGGATAACCTCTTCCTTCTTCATATTCAATTCATACAATATAAGGGATTTTCATTTTCCCAGGTTTTACAAATTAGCCCTCTTCTTTCATTATCTCTTTTATATCCCTCTTTGTCCTTTCTATCGCTGGAATTACAGTCAAGCCTAAGCATCTCCTTATCATCACACACCATTAATTATCATCACTCGCAAAGCTTTAACCAACTTGTTGATTTCCAGATTGAAACAAACGTCAATATCTCAACCCCCCTTCATTAAAAGCAAAGCACATTCATAAAAGGGATTTTCATGCATACAATTGTTCACTCATCATTATATGATAGTGGTTTTAATATCTCATAATTGGTAATCGCTAGCTTTTGACAGATTATAATGATTAAAATGAAGATAACAAATTGGCAACGCAGTTTCCTTTTCAAACAAAAAACAATTAGTGGAACAACAACGTTCAGTTAAATTATTATAATACAAATGATTATTTCAAAACATTAAAAACGTTTTATGACGAAACAAAAATAATTAAGTATATAGAGAGCAATGTTTTGAGAAGGCATGCACGTGTTAAAAATATGGGACAATATGAGAAAAATACGTGCAAAGCTTTGCAATAGGGTTTGTTGGTTGGTTCGTACTTTCTATTAGGTGAACATCAGCTTCAAGGATTCACTTTCTTCGAAAATCACCCAATTCTTCCACTAGGCTTAGCATGCCACTAGTGAAACAAAACTCTGTTATTGTGGATCTATATATATTGAAAGCCAAATCCGAAATGGAAATTTACTATTTCCTCACCGAGATTTGGATTTGCACGTTACAAATATAAAAGAGTGAAATGGAAAAAATAGCAAAGTAAATTGTATTTTGGTCATTCTATTTCCAGTCGCTTTCTTATCTACTATTCATCCATATCAAATCAAATCAAGTGTACAAACGCCTTTGGATTAGTTTGGTGGAAATTCGACCGTTTCAATGAAAATTCGGGCACCTCAAAAGACTAAATTCCTTCATTTCACAGCTCTTTTATCTCTCTTCAGAGAAGATATGAGAGTTTGAAAGATCAGTGGAATCAATGGCGAACAAATCGACTGGCCATTCAATTTGGCCATTGTATAGATCAAATTCCCCATTCTCTTCATCCGGCTCAACGGATGAAGAAGATATGATAAGAATTGAAGTTTATTGAAGTCATCTGCATGTTTATTTCTTTTAGGAAAGTGGCTCTTTCAAAATGACTGGGTGAAAAATGAAAGGCTGATATTTAATGCGTTAGACGGAGACCTAAAACATTTATTTAATCTCTCTCCAGACCCATTTCTTTTCCTGCTCAAGAAATTACAATAACAACTTAAAGATATCAAAATTTAAAGGATAAAGAGGTAACACTTAATCATTGTTAAATTCGTAGTCGTCCCCATGAGATTGTCTTAAATATGTGTTTTAGATTCATGCGTTAGTTTAGTGTCATACATGCAACTTTAAGTAATGCATCAGAAATGGCAGAATATGAAATGTACCCTTTTTACTTCAAAGCAATAAATATACGAAAGAAAAGCGAGCAATTCAAGTTTAATCTTCTTCAAAAATTGAGCTCATTCACGCAAACCCTAGACCCCAAAGGATCAATTTCCGAATGTGATGCTCTAAACTTGCATTTGTTTGAACTATGTTTTAAAACTAAAATATTATCGTCTTTTCAATTCGAAATCCAAATTTAAAAAAGTATTTGAAATTATATATTTGATTGTGAATTTAATGATATGGAGAGAAGTTCTGCACGGAGTGAAATGAAAACTAACGAGAGCTTTTTCATTATGATAGATATTTCATCTTCAAGGGCCAAACAAACAAATTACTCTCATTATCTGTTGGTAAAATGGCTGCCATTCTAAAAGCAAGGTGATACACAGAGCAAACATTACTGCACCCATGTTGATATTAGACAATTGGCAAATAGATTGGCAAGTCCATTATTGAGGTTGTGTCAATATTCATCAGCAAAAGACTAAAAGTTATAATCTACCTTTCCATGAGATATGAAATACGATTTAAGGAGCGTCTTATGTGTGCCACAAAAACAAACATTGCTCCGAAATTAATAAGATTATTATGCTGTTTATTTAAAACAATAATTAGGAAAGTAATAACTTTTGAAATAATAATAATATTCAAGCTTCTTCCAGTTGTTGCGAACATTGCCCGGCTTAAGAGTACATAAAAATTAACTCTAAAATTATTCACCTTTGGGATAATTTAAAGCAAAGCTACTGCTAGCTAATTATTTTTTCAACTGAATGCAGCAATGCTCAAAACAATAAAATTAGCATTTCAAATTAAAGTAAAGCACACAAGTTTGTTCTGCTATTAAAATTATAAGGATTTGGCCAGGTGGAATATTTTGTGCAGTTTGCTCATTATCATTGCCATTGCCATTGGACTTAGTAGTAACAGTTTATGCATGTCTATCAATTTTACTGTGCTATTATATTTCAAAAAATATCTTAATATCAAACAGAATGCTTTAATCAATCCAGTCTTAAATATTTCAAGCTATTATTTAACCATTAGCTAAGCAATAATGGAACAAGGTAATTAACTTGAAAATACATAAAATTTAAAATTTTCCAAACACCAATCATAGTACTTTTTGAATTATTCAATATGTGTTAATTACTATACTTAACATTTTGAAGGTTTAAAAGTTAGCATTCACACTCGAGATCAGCACATAAAAAATAAATTCTACGACTTCTCAGCCAACTGAAGAAGAAAGGGTTGGAGAGAAATGTAAATATAAATACAAGCCCCTTAAATTCTTTCATTTGAATATTGACGGTCTTCTCATTATAATTTCATGATGTTTGTCCATGAATACAAAATGAAATGTAAACCAAAGCATTCATTGCGCAGAAAGAACGAGTTCAAATTTAAAGATTGGAAAATAAATAAACTTTTTCTGTCAGTTCGGCAAAAGAAAATTAGCACCCTTCGAAACAAAACTATATAAATAAATGCAACCAACTGCTAAGTAGTAAAGTTTGTCAGAAAATAATTTAATGAAGATATTGCAGGTGCAGCATTTTCTAGTCATTATTTATAAACGAATGCACTTATGTGTATAATAAGAAAAGTTGAGTTACCCAATTTTTGTTTTCAAGAGTTAAATCACAAAAAGTAGAAAAGGACAAGCAGTTTCAGCCACCAATGAGAAGCATTTGGAAAACCAAATTGTTCTATTGTGTATCAAGTTTGGGAAAACAATCCAAAGAATGTGCATTGGTCCATACTGTTTATAAACGTTTCACTTGTGGCATTTGAGACAATGCTCTTAAGTAAAGTAAAAACAACAAACGAATCCGTTGGCGAAATGACGCGCACTTTACCACATAAAGAGATTGGTAAGAGAAAGAATAATACAATAAACACTACTTCTTTGTCTACAATATCTCAACTTTCTCCTTGCCTTTTCATGCTTAATCAGTCAGTCACCTTTAAGGACTATTTAGATGCATTCAACCGTTGTTAACCTTCCATAAAAATTACCCTAATAATATTGTAAGAGATAAAAAAACTTGAATGTGAAAGGTAGAAAGAGCACAAGGGGTGAAAGTCTTGAGACAAAGTTGAGACAACCCACTTTCACTACTTTCCCACTCTGTCCAAAAAAGCGTGTGCCTGGAGCCAACACCAGCAAAGAACTGATGGAGAGAAAGGAACGGAACACTGAAGTCAATTCTCTACTTTCCCAACAACTCTGTGCTCCTGCTTTTTGCTATGGGGTTTAACTTGGAGTTCCAGCTTGTAAAAGAACTCTCAACAAACTGGAGAGGGTGATCTAACATGCATAAATACGCAATAGTACAGAATACCCCAATCTCCTATTCTTTAAAGTTGAATCCAGCCAGAGAGAGAGAGAAGAGATCTTAGTTTGAAGCCAAATTTGAGAAGAGCTAGAGGATAGGATGATGGGGATGATTCAAAGCTAACTGAATTCAGAATCAAACTGAAAGAAGGGAAGATTTGTTCTGTTTTCTACTACTAACCCCGACTCTCTCACTCGCCTCCAAAAAGTAATAGAAAACTGAATGAAAAGACTTTTGGAGCCATACTGATGTCGTAATGCTGATACGATATGGACAGAATAGAAAGTATCTGTATACACTCACTTCCTCCAAACTTTGGGTTCATAAAGTAGAAAGTTTGTGTCGTGGTACCAAATGGTGTGTCCTTTGGTTGCATCATCACTATCCCCTCTACTCTACATCATCTGTCTATATTATATAAACTACTGACCAAAGAAAGAAGCTCTAAGGTATGCATCCACGTTCGTTCAAACCTTTCTCTGGTATGTTGACAAGTGAAAAGCGTAAAGTTTGTTTTTTCTCATTCAAACTTTCTCCAAACCTCGGTAATAAACTTACAACGTGAGGATCCAATAAAAGTGAAAGCAAGAAAGCCAACAATTTTGAAATTGAATGTATCTAATTTAAAAGCAGCCAACTACCGTATAATTGAACCACAATATTGGACAATTTGGTAAATCTCCCCAGAAAACCATGTGTGTTGTGTCCTTCCTTCTTTCGCCTTTCGGAAGGTTCAATTTTACAAGAGCTATTTAGTTTCTTTCATAAAAGAAGGCTGGAAAATTTCAAAGCTTCTTTCTGAATTAACCCCTCAGTTGATATATATATGCCACTCATTACATTTTATTTCATGATAATACATTTAATGTACTCCTTCTCGCCTTCTGTGCTTTAGCAATGTGTTTTGTAAGGGGTAAAATTGAGTTCTTTATAACGCTTGAGATAAACTGTGCTCTCAGAGTCAGACCTGAGATAAAACCCGAGCAGAAGTGAGCAGACCTTTTATACCATTTAGAAGATTACTGTTTTATGCAATACAAAACAGCTCAAAGTAGTCAATGTTTTGAAACAGTTTCCCATTAAGAAAGCTTCTCTACACTTTAGGTTATCCCCCAAAACTCTCATCTTCTAGCTCAGTCAGTGATATACGCGTTTCATTAAACCGCAATACCTGACATTTGAAACACTTTGTAATATGGTGTAAAAAGAGATCACTAACTAAGCTTTTAAATTGTTTATCCGCCCTCTTAATGAAATGAAACGTGTTACCAGCTCTGCAAAGGAAACTCCTGTTTGTTAATAAATGGTAAACCGAGTCATTTTGTTCATTCTCCCGTTTTGAAATAAAGCTACAAGTACATATACCAAGAGATTTTAAGGCAAGTGAGCAACTTTGAAAATTTCACATCATGTCAAACTCAAACTACTTGTATAAAGCTAAGAACAAGTAACGTATATATACATATATATAATCCAGAGACGTGAACATTCATTAACAAAGTTTACAAGGAGAGTTTAAAATCAGAATTTATTAGCAGCAGCAACAACATAACGAAGGAGGACATACTAAGCCACACGCAACGCAAAGTTTGGCTAAAGTTTTTAGTTAGATCTTGAGAGTTGGTTGCGGGACTTTATTAACTCGCAGTTCTATTATTGTGGACTACAAAATATGATCTTAATGTGTGTTGAGTTCCATGCGGTTTTACATAACAAAAGTTAAGAAGCCTCAGAACTTGAGCCTTCGATTATTTTAGAGAGGTAGGTAGTCATCTTAAGAGAATGTTTTGGCAGTCAATGCCACTTCTAATCTAATACTTTACACTTTAAAGCAAAACAACAATGAATAAATTCTTGCAAACTTGGTTGCAATGAAGCCAAAATTAAAGTGACTGGCTACGGAAGCCAAACCAACAATGATTTCATGTCAAAGTTTGCACCAACTGTTGTATGTATATTTTGTAATAACGAGAATAACTTTCTCAGCAAAATTCTATGCAAATTCAACACTACTAGTACTTGTAACAAGTTATTCAATAGACACAAATTAGTAAGAACAATAAATCACTCCAATATCTACAATCTTAATGTGGAAAGATTTCTGCAAAAACAGACATGGGAAAACATTAAAACCCATTAAGAATTGGGAGAAGCATTTCCAGGTTCAAATAATAAACTGTCATAAATAATCTACACTCAAAGTGATAATTAAATTAGGCACTTTGCACACAACTTTGTTCCATTCGTTTAAGAATTCTCTTTTAACTCTTGTGCCATGTGGCTATTTACTTGCCGTAACCTTAAACAAAGTTATGTTTACGCTTTTAAAATATTTGCGAGTGTGTCATTGATAAAAGTACATTTTGCATTTTATTGACAGTATTCAGTTTTTCTTGCTCTTTCAAGTCCACTAAAATCTGTAAATTAATTACAAGGCTTGACATTTTAGTTTTCTTTTAAGCAGAAAAGTCAACAACTTTTGGATCTTGGATGGATTTGGGTTGAGTGAGGATTACAATTTCCGGAAGCTTAAAGCAGCATCTTTTTCTCAAGCAAAAATTGCCAACGGTTTTATGACTGTAGGCGACAGATAAGGTATAAAACAAAAAGTTTGTGTTGTTATCAAGCCCATATCCCTTCCGCAACTTTACCCCAGCCACTACTAACCCATTAATCTCTCTCATCATATTATACGCCCTGAAGCAAACCAAACAACACTCGTTTCCTTTCATCGAGTTAAGAAGGAGGAAACGGAAACTGGCGTCTCCTTCAGATTCCGGAATTTTTATCTAAAACTCCAGGTCATGTAATTATATATTACACTACTACGGGGAGTATTTGCACTGATTAAAGATGTGATCAATAAGTAGAAAATTATTATTCAAAACGAAATCAAAGTTAAAACAACTATAATAAAATAGATCCGAAAACGGAAAACTTAGGTGAGGAATGAGTGCAATTAAAAGTTTAAAATAAACTTATTTTTACTCACCAAGCTATTAAAATTAAGGCAAAGGTTTCTACAAATAGCTTGG